>CM076849.1:59912586-59939824 GCA_039519185.1 Astragalus membranaceus
TATCTCTTGTAAATACTAGATTCTTTTCATAGTAACGATAAAACATGTTTGACATATGGCATGGAAGCTAACCTTGTATTCTAAAGCCACAAACTAATCCTGATAAATTTGCTGATTGCTCAACGAAGGAATGATGATGCAAAATAGCATAGAAATCTTGAGATTGAAAGTCTAGAGCAAGCCATGACGTACATGATTGTTGGTAGCGGCAACATAGATCCATTGAAAATTAGGCGAAGCTTGTCTCCTAATTATGCAGTGATTGACGATGGCTAGAACAAGAGGTGGATGGAACAAATGGAAGACAAATCACAAATATGACTAAAAACAAAAAAGTGAGTGATTGCATCGACTGAATAATGGAGAGGATGGAGGAAGTGTGGAGCTTGAAACTAACAACGAGGATTGAAGACCGCATCTTCATATAGTTTCGGCATTGGCAGCTTAGGGGGAATATTGGAGGTTAAACTAAATTTAGGTCAAATAAAGGATCTTGGTCGGCCAGAGAATGTGTCGGATTTAAAGCCCAAAAAGAAATAAAACATGGCCTTAAGCTTAGCTTAGTATGAGCCGGATTCATTTTAAATCATTTTTTTAAAGGTCCATTTCATTCTAAGCATTCACCTTAATTAACACTCAAATCTCAAAATAATTTCTCTAATAAGAAACATTTAAAATACTAATATTTATAAAAAAATAAAATAAATATATAATAACAACCATATATTGCCAATAGTATATGAAAATACATTTAATTGTGATTTCAACTAATTTTAATAACTGAAATATACATAAATTAAAATAATTTAATCTTATCAATTCAAAATGATCCATAAAACAAGAATCGGTGCGTGACACTATTCATAGAAGAATGTCCAATTTGGGACCGAGCCTAAGACTGCTTGTGAGCCTAATCTGCCTAAGTTGCTTGTGCAATTTCTGAGGGCGACACAACCTTACATCCTTGACAATAAGTAGGATTAATAAACCTAATAGGATTAGTACCAACCAGTTAATCCAATCGAAATAATGTGGTTTCTCTACCCAACCTAATTGATCCTTCCTCGTGTTTCCCAAGACAAACCCATGAAGTAGGATTGGGGTTGAAGAAGTTTTAAAACACAAATTTGTATACTTTGTTTTTTGGCATGGATTTTATTTTCCATAGAGAGATGGATGGGGGAATAGAAATTGAATGTTTGTCGCTTGACACAGTTAGTATCTATACGTATATTCCCGTGTAGATTTTAACAGTGTCTAGTGATCTTGACACCCAATTCCTTATTTCCCCTCCAAGGTATTCCTCCAAGGTATGAGAATTTGAAGGGCATGGTTTCATATTCAAATGTACTTCTAGCATGTTTAAAATACAAGTGTTTGTGCCACTACTCTTATACATAGAACTTACAATGGCTCTTTAATAAATAAAAAAGAGAAAGACCCACAGTGGTTCTCTTGCATAATGTAGGACATGACACTAGTCTTGGTTCAAAACATATTTAATATGTACTTACAAAATCAAATGAAGATACATGTTGCAATTTGCAAAATAACATATTTTGGCCCATGCAGGTCTCGAACCTGCGACCTTCGCGTTATTAGCACAATGCTCTAACCAACTGAGCTAATAGGCCATGTGATGTCAATATGAACCACAATTTTTTAAATATTCTTTATTTTTATATCGAGTAATATTCATTACAATACCAAAGAGTTTAATTAAAAAGGCAACAGAGAAGAGAGGGTAAGGAAATAATGGCATATTATACATTAGTTATATGTTATATGGTAATTATTTTAATGTAGTGGTAGATCGAGTAGGGACTTCAATTTAGAATACGGTTGGAGTTGTTGAATTGTGGCAGTTTTGGGGCACCAACAGTGTACAAATGGTGAGTGCGATTTGCTTGGGGAGGCGGTGTCGTCGCAATCGGAAAAGAGAATATCAACTTCTTGCTGGGTGATCCCCAATTAATGAGAGAAGCATATTCGGCCAACAATCTTCAGCTATGGTGTGGATGGTTTGGCAACAAGCGGGTTCAATATGGATTTCACCGTTGAGCAAGAAGATGATTATATCGTCAGTGCAGTGTTGAAGCTCAACCAAAGACTCCCAACATTTTTTATTGTCATCCAATTGTTGAGGACGACGTACGTAGTGAAGCTCAAATGCCTTGGTCTCGCCATCACTTTTGTTGTGAAGGTCCATGCTGATAAGGATAGCGAAGTAACAAATAACTTCAAACAAAAAGCCATTGTTACTGGTAACCATCTTACAAGAGAGAAAGAGAAAGAGATAAAATGATATGAATAAGGAGAAATGGTTTATGCTAATTTATATGGCACAGGTAACGCCGTTAGGGTTTAAAATCATACTATCCAAATGGGTGACGATAATGTTTTCAACATTTATTTTATTATGAAATTGAGTAGTTGAAAAGAACTCTGTAAAGTTATAATTAAATAAAGCGTATATAAAATCCCATCAGCTCAATGAAGCATATATAAATACAATAGTGAATATCTTATTAGAAGAAATATTTCAAGCTCTCTGAAATTCTCTTAAGTCACAAAATATCATACACACAAATATATAATACTTTGAGAAAGGCTACTACACTTAAGTGAACATTATTTAGCTAACATATTGAGCTGAGCCAATAGCTGAGAAGCACTTATTCTTCTTCAAAGCTTATTTTATTTGACAAATATCTAGTAAATATTTTTTGTTTTGTAAAACCTCTTGGGTTGAGAGTGAATAAGATATCTCTTATTTGATTGAATTTTTAAACCGACAAGTAGTGGCATTTCCTTAGAGGCTTGAGTGATTTTAGGAAGAATTGCGAGTATAGCCAAGGTTGTCAGGAGATACTCTTGAGTTTGTAATCTTTTGTGAAAACTAGTGAAAAGTTCTTCAAGTGTGTTGAAGGGACTGAAGGTAGATATCAGGAGGTGAGGATAAACCACTTGTGTCACTCTTCTCTACCTCTCAGCTGCTTAATTACTTGTTTTATATCTTGTAAAATACAATTTTGTTTAAACAACTTTGAGACAACCATTTTGCCAAAAAATTTTAAACACGCCAATTTAAACCCCCTTTTTGTGTGTTTTCTCACGTATAATTGGCATTAGAGCAAGGGCTCTTGAAAAACACCAAACACCATTAGAGCGCAAAAATTGCAAGAAGTGAAAGTTACAGCTGGAGTGTTTCTTCGAGTTCCAGAACTCGGATTTATGAGAAGTTGTTTCCGTAGATTACCAAATACCAAAGAATGCTGATGGTTCTGAAAAAACCTACATCTGAATGGACTGATGCAGAAAAGAAAAATAATCTCAGCTACAATAGAGCAAGATATTTTCTTATCTTTACTATTTCTGAGACGATGTATCAAAAATGTGGTAAGAACACCACTGCAAAGAAAATCTGGGATCAGTACCGGACCCAGGACCCCGAGGTCAAGGGTGTCAAATTTTTTAAGGCTAGTGTTAAATTGGTGCAAAACTTGGTCTATTAGTGCAATTTAAATTTTTTAGGGGGTTCAAAATAAAAATTTCAGAAGATTTGGGCTATTTATATATAGCGGTAAGTGTAAAATTTTTTTTCAGGGGGTTCAACTAAACCCCATGGGTACAAGTTAGGTCCGCCCCTGGGATTCCTTGGCTATGGCCTACCAAGGAGCGAAACAAGTTTGTAAAACAAAGTCAAACATTATTGTAAGGAAGTACGAGCTTTTCAAGATGGAAGAGGCAGAAGATATATCTCAAATGTTTGCAAGACTTCAAACTCTTAAGTGGCTATTTTTTTTTTTTTTAAAAATAACATAGGAAAGTTTCTAACGTTTGCAAGACATGGAATCTGAATCTAAAAGTATGAAACACAGACTCAAGGAAACTGTTGCTTGGTTTAAATTATCATAATAAAGCCCTTTTGCATTTTTCAATTGATTGATAACCACTATGATATTTCTTCTTTTGGTGATTTTTTTTATCAATAAAAAAATAAAAGAGCAACAGAAACCCAACTAGGGTCTTCATCTAGTTATCCCTAAAGCATCTGTAAGCAAAGATGAAGAAATATCTGATGGGCAATTATTCCACAAATGAACTCCATGCTCCATAGATGAGTCTTGTTTTGCCAACCAATCCGCACAACAGTTACCCTCCCGAAGGGAATGTTGAAAGCTGAGCTGCCAACCACGTTCCGTGAAGGAGCGAATGTACTCAATTACATGTGCATACAACCATTTCTTCCGGTGATTTTAAAATGTCCGGTGATGCACAAAAGGCTCATACAACCATTTCACTACAGTCATCGCTCACTCGATCTATTTTAAAATAACCACTTTGATGTTTTACTATTTTACCTATATTTGACATGTTTTACTTATGCTTGGTATCTTTGCCATTGTAGATTTATTCAAAATATCCTTAATCAATTTTATGGGCTCATTCAGCCAGTGTAGATTTATTCAAAATTTTCCTAAAAAGGTAGAGGCGTGAAGGAGAAGATCATGAAGAATCGTGTATAAACTTTTCTCTATTCTTTTTTTTTAAAAAATTGCCACATAATTTAATGAATCAGCCTAATTAATTTTTTTAAAAAGCCACCTAATCAAAACTTAAACACCATTAGTGCCACATAAGTATTTCTGTTAATAAATGACTAATTTAAATCTTTTAATAATGATAAAGGACGTTAACGAACCTTTTAAAAGATAAATGGCGTAAACGAAAATAGAGTGAAAAATAAAAGACCAAAAGTGTATTTTAGCCTTTTTCTTTACTTGTTGGTCCCACTAAAATACGGGATTTTCATGTTTAATCATTGATAAATTTTTCTTTAGTTGTTGGTCTTGCTTATATGTGTTTGTACTTTTGGTCTCTGATGTTAAGTTGATGCTCAACTGGTTAACAACCAACTACATTGACACCCGCTACATCAGATTTTTTAATAACTATGATGCTGAATCACCTACCATTGACGCTAAGTTGGTGACTAGCTAGCTAACAATATATATATATATATATATATTAGCGAATAATTGAAAATCGTTAAAAAAATTATTTAATGAGAATTTGTTTTAAAAGATGATCATTAACTGCTTTTAAGATCATTTTCATATTTTCATTTTTAAAAAAAAATTGTAACTAATGGATTCAAATAACTTAAAAGTGACTATGTTTTTAAACATAATCACACTTCTTCATCTTTTGTGCATAAAAGTACTTCTAACATGTACGAGGTCAAATAAAAATAAATGTCGTAATTTACAAAAAAAACCATATTTTGGCCCATGCAGCTTTTGAACCTGCGATGGGCCATGTGATGTTGACATAAACCACAATTTTTAAATATTATTTATTTTAATATATGTATCAGGTAACATTTCATTACAATACAAAGGAGTTTCATTCAAAAGACAAAATAGAAGAGAGGAGGAGGAAGTAAGGGCAACTTATATAGTAGCTACATGGTATATGGTATTTATTTGATGATAGTGGTACACTAGGTAGAGATTTTAATTGAAAATATGGGTAGAGTTGTGGAATGGTGACATGCTAGGGGCTTCGACGATGATTGATGGTGAGTGTGATTTGTTGGGGCAGGCAGCGTTGTCACAATAGGAAATGAGGATATCAATTTCCTGTTGGGTGAGGCCCAGCGACAAAAGGATATTGGGCCAACAATCTTCGGCTATGGTGAGGATTGCTTTGCAACAACCGGGTCCAATATGGATTTCACCGTTGAGAAAGAAGATGATTATATCGCTGGTACAGTTTTGTAGCTCAACTAATGACTCCCAACATTTCTTATTGTCATTCAACTGTAAACGTGTTGTAAGAGTTGAGGTTGATGCAGTGGAGCTCAAAGGCCCCGGCCTTGCCATAACCATTGTTGTTAAGGTCAATGTTGATAAAGATAACAAAATAACAAATAGCTTCAAAGAAAAAGCCATGGTCGTTAGTGACTATTACAATGCTCAAAGAGAGAGGGAGAGAGATGATATGAAAAAATAAAACGTTGCTGCTAATTTATATAGCATATGTTAGACTATTAGGGTTTGAAGCCATACTATTAATTGCATGACGATAATGTTTTCAACATTTATTTAATTATGAAACTGACTACTTGAAAAGAACTTCGAAAAGTCATTGTTCTGAATATTTAAGAGCTCAAAATTATATAAGACAATGCAACCGGAATGTAGACGCTTGATAAATATAAAAAGAAATTAGATATTTAAAAAAGCTTAGTCGTGATTTTTTTATAATGGCGTGGATTTTCTGCAAAAACATTTGCAAGATTTTATGTAGCTTTGCTTCTCAAGAATTAAGTTATATGATTATTTAAAGAAAATGAAAAGCTCCACAAGTTACAAAAGAGGCATAATTACATTTGTAAATTGTTAGAATCATATCGCAACTAGATCAAATTTTTGGCAACAACCTTCACTTTCAAGACAATTTTGTAAATGCAATTTATTATCTTTCAACATTAACGTTACGTTACATATGTAAAATAATAATAATAATAATAATAATAATAATAATAATAATAATAATAATGTTACACCATTGTTTTTCTTTCTCCATTTAATAATATAATTAGGAGATTCTTGTATTGACAAAGAAAGACACGATAGAAATGTAATCTTCTTTACAAACTCAAGAGTTTAACTGTCAACCTTAGCTAAACTTGTATAGGGGCCTATATATATATATATATATATAGTATGTATGACCCGTGCGCTGCACGGGGTATACATGTTATTTGTAGAATTCAATTTTGAAGTTCTCTACTAACAAAATTGTATATATATATATTAACAAAATTGTATATGTGTGTCGTACGTGTTGTTGATTGTTATGATTATTCATGGTTGAGTTATTTGTATTTAACTAATAATTATGATTTTTATAAGAAGTTAATAAATTTCTTTAAAAAAAGAGCACTTGGATGATATGGTAGTGGTCTCTTCCACCTCAACCAATGTCTTTGGTTCGAATCCAGCATATGAAAGTGTTATCATAGCAGAAAATACTATGTCGTCCAGGGTGTAACTTACAAAATAAATCACATAATATACCTTTAGTCACAAAACAACCGTTTAATATATGGGTTGAAGTGTTATTCTGCCTGATTCGAAAACTTTCTAATATGAAAGTTTATTGATTAAAAAACCTCAAATACATGGGACTAATATAATTCTGTCTTGTGTAATAAATAATGAAAAAGATGTTAACATTCCATTCAGTCAAGAAACAGCTGTTTCACATATCAATATGGTTTTGCCTATATACATATTTATCATTTGTAAAGAAAATTCTGATTTTAGTGTATACCTCAGCATCAACTAACACCATTTCAACTGCAACAGGTGATTTGCCTCCATTTGCTGAAAACACATACCACTTTCTCAGTACCTTCACCAGGATGGATGATGATTCATGGTCGGGATCAATGATGGCCAAAGGTAAGATTTTTTTGGGAGGAGTAACAACCATTTTGTTTGAAGAGGCCATTGGTGTATGAGGGAGAAACGTATTTCGTAGGTACGAAGGTGTTCTCCGTAAAAGTGGAAAGCCGAATCTCCCCTGAGGGAGAAAATTGTTGTCCTTGTGTGATCTTCAACTATGACATCAATGCCGAAACTATAAAAAATTAATACGTAAACATTATAATCGAAAAGAACAACTCGGTAATCTCAAAAAAAAAAAAAAAGAACAACTCGGTGAATGTACGATAGGTAAACATTAGGAACATTATGTTGTAGTTGAAACGATGCCAATGATATGCGCCATCACAACATACGGGGCTTCCTGAAACAATTTCAATGTTGGCTTTCAAAACGCGAAGATGAATTGATAACCTATCGATGAATACAGGTAATTTAGAAAAAAATTACTTGAGGGAGAAGACCAGTATCTAAAAAACCAATGTTGACATTTTCGATTGGCAAAATGAAATCATCAAATAATGAAACAGGAAAATCCATCATTAAGAACAGATGAGAAAATGATGAGCAATGTATGTATGAGAAATGTAGCTATGTGGATAGGAAATAAAAGGATGGAAATTGAGATTGGCAGAGAGTTGTTGCTATGTGGATAGGAAATAAATACATGTATTTTCGAAAATCATGGAGGGAATCTCTAAAATGCATATTTTTGGTTTACTATTTAGTTTTATGTTAAATTATTAGTAGTTTTATTTGAAATTTAAGTTTAACTTTTCAAATTTCGAAATTTCAAATATGCATTCCTATTATTGACGAATCAGAACTGTTTGATATGTGTTAAATTATTTGTGAAAATAATTGCTTTCCAATTTTTGTGGGATGTTGATGAGAATGTGTTTACTATTAAAACCATTTCTTATTGACCATTTTCCATCTCTCCAATTAATTTCTTTTTTAGTGGGACAACCGTTGCTTTTTATTTGTATTAAACTTGGTTGACAAATCTTCACCTGATGCAAAAATCGTGGGATTATAATGCCATCTTATAATAGGATCATTAAATATATATATATATATATATATATATATATATATATATATATATATATATATATATATATATTTGTTGATGTGTACACGAAATGCCTAGGTGGAATTGACATCATCAATGATGTCATTTATCTATGTGATTACATGGAAAGCCCATGTGGACCGTTCACGATTGAGTAATATATATATATATATATATATATATATATATATATATATATATATATATATATATATATCATACCTTTGTTAAAAGAAGAATATAATATTATATAATATAGGAAAATATAACAGTATATGCATGAGTATAAGTAGTAGTTTGATAAAAATAAGTTTCAGTGGTATTTGGTTGGGGTGGGGGGGGGGGGGTGGGGGGGAACTGATAGAATAGAATATTAGGAATAGCATATTCTGTTATTATTACATATAATTAGTCATAATTGTATAGCATATTCTGTTATTATTACATATAATTAGTCATAATTGTATAGTTGACTACGGTTACAAAATACTTGTATATATTCTATTCAGATTAATGAGAATCGCAATCAAGCATTTCTATTCTTACATGGTATCAAACCTAAACACGATCCCTCTCTAAACACCGAACCCCGCGCCACACACGAGCCCTTGCCGTCTTTGCCCGCGCCGTTCCGATCGCCCTTCCCCTCCGATCGTTGAACCCCCTCCGGTGTTCCCTTGCACCGCGTCCCTCCAAGCGCCGCAACCTTTCTCCTCCTCGCCTTCTCCCCTTCCGTCATCATGTCAGACTCGCAACCCCCTCCCTCGGTTTCTTCCTCTTCCAAGAAAACCGAGTTTCATCCCGCCCTTGCTGTCTCCAACATTAAGAACAACATTCCTATCATCCTTGAAATGGAAAAAGATCAATACGGAACCTGGGCCGAACTTTTCCGCATCCATGCTCGCTCTCATCGTGTCTTGCACCACATCGTTCCCTCCACTGAAAAACCACCGCCGGCTCCTACTAGCGCCGACTACGAACAATGGGTCACTCTTGATGCCACTGTTCTTCAGTGGATCTATTCCACAATCTCCACTGATTTGCTGTCGACCATTCTGGAACCTGACTCCACTGCCGCAGCAGCCTGGAACCGTCTGGCAGACATATTTCAGGACAACCAGAACGCTCGTGCTGTCACTCTTGAGCAAGAATTCTCCACCACTCGTATGGAGGATTTTCCCAATGTTTCTGCCTACTGTCAGCGCCTCAAGATGCTCTCGGACCAGTTGAGAAATGTCGGCTCTCCTGTCAACAATCACCGTCTGGTACTTCAACTGATCTCTGGTCTTCCAGAAGCTTACCGCAGCGTCGCTACGTTGATTCTGTAACACCCCCCTTCTATATCAACTACTATTATATTATTACATCAGAGTTTAATAAAAAAAAATTTCTTTTGAAAGGAAGCGTCACATTTCACCGCTTATAAAACAACCAGATTAAAACAGTGACATACGGTCAACAATCTAACAGCATGATACATAGCACGATAGTTAGGGACGGACCCAAAAAGAAAACTGTTTAGTTTACAGCACATAATAAAATTGTTTCTAACACAGCGGAAATTCATAAAATACATCAATAATAATAAAAAGTCTACTGCGCCCTCCCCCTGGTGCTACATATCAGAGCTGACACCACTACCTAACAGAAGGCACAAGAAGGCCTCACTCGCGATCACCTGCAAGTTGCCGACATAAGAAGCAACATAACGCAGTAGGGTGAGTCTCTTTATACAAATAATAATCAGTATGATAGGCATTATATTCAGGAAGGCAACAGACAACACCCACTCACAGAAATCATTACATACTTCATTTAACTTACAACCATCCACAGATATTTATCAACATAGTATGAATATATATACTTATATGCATGTATGCAACATGCATGAGGATCCATCATCACCACTTTATGCCTTGAGGGCACTCACCACTTTGGCCGAAGCCACCACACCACTTTGGCCGAAGCCCACACCACTTTATGCACATGAGTCATGAGACACTATGACAATGCACCACAACAATTATTTAAACTCACCACTTTTCACTTTTCAATTCAACATCATCACATATGAGCCTTAAGGGCATCGCACCGCTTTGGACCGAAGTCCCACACCGCTCTCACACCTCCGCTTAATCACAACTCAGTTGGTATTCTTTAAATTATTAATTTAGCTCATCAACTATTAAACCACACCGCTTAAACTCATCAATTATTAAACCTCATTTTACTTGAAGAAGCATCACAATTTGAGCTTAGGAAACACCACATTTAATTTAAGAAAACTCACATTTTAATAGTGGAAATATCATATTATGTTTAGAAAACGTCCCATTTAAAGCTGAGGAAAAGCAGTGTGAAAAAAACAGCCACAGAACAGTGAGGAAAAAAAAACTGCACTAAACAGCGAACAAAACAGCAACTCGCTCTTGGGAAATCAGTCACAAAACAGTGAGAAAAACTGCACTAAAACAGTGAACAAAAACAGCAACTCGCTCTTGGGAAAACAGCCACAAAACAGTGAGAAAAACTGCACTAAAACAGTGAACAAAAACAGCAACTCGCTCTTGGGAAAACAGTCACAAAACAGTGAGAAAAACTGCACTAAAACAGTGAACAAAAACAGCAACTCGCTCTTGGGAAAACAGCCACAAAACAGTGAGAAAAACTGCACTAAAACAGTGAACAAAAACAGCAACTCGTTCTTGGGAAAACAGCCACAAAACAGTGAGAAAAACTGCACTAAAACAGTGAACAAAAACAGCAACTCGTTCTTGGGAAAAACAGCCACATTACATACGCACACTTGGGCTGCCACGGGTTGGCGCCCAGCACTGCCACAGACCCAATGTTCACGCACACATCCAATAAGACACTCATGGGCATTTTTATAAACAACACGGGACGTCTCCGAAACAATTCAGCGCACTTGTACTTGGACGGGCCAAGGTTTGGCGTCCGCACGCCTCATTTCCAGCAATCACACAGACACACGACATTTCCACAATAATCATTCAACAACTTGACACTCAACTCGACCACATATATTTGGACATTTTCAACATCAATCTACACTCACTCCAACACTACTCAAATGAGTTTTGGTCAGTAATTCACGACACAGTATCATATCAATTCACAACTCAAATACAATAACACCTCATTATCACAACAATTCAACAACTCAATACAACATCACCTCATCATCACAACAATTCAGTACAACAACAAGGCATATAAATCATCATTCAACAACCCAAATCCCTACAACCTAACATATCACATATCCTAATAATTATTATAGGTACAAAGTGAGCCCCCTAACCTTGTGATTGAAGAACTCAGCCACCCCTAAGCCTCAAGAACGAAATGGCAGCAGCTCCTTTCCCTCCTCTTCAATTCGCAAATCGCGCCCAGCAGCAAAGCCATGGATGAATCGCAATAATGAAGAAAAAAAAAAGTTTGAGACCACCACTTGGAAGAGAAGGAAAAATGGAAGGGAAAAGAGGATCAAAGTCACTTACCTAAGCCAAGATGAGACAAATTTCTCCTTCTCCTCTTGCTGGAAGGTCGCGCGCCCCTGCTCCCTCTCACTCTCAGTTTCGCTGGTTTCTTTCTTTTGATGGAAATGAAGAATAGTTTTAGGTTTTTGTGATAATTGGAATGGGCTTGGGTCACTTAAGTGGCTTGGGCCCATTTTTTACACCACCTTTTTAATTCACCTCACCCCCTGAAATAAAACAATTCTAATTTAATTATTCCACTTAAATAATTTTGTAATCCCTCAAATAACTTAATTAATTAATTTAATTAAATTATTTTAGGGCGATACAGATTCGACAGAGTAATCCTCTTCCGGCCTTCTACCAGGCTCGCTCTATGCTCACTTTGGAAGAAGCCGGTATGGCTAAAATGACCAGCACTGGCTCTCATACTGTCTTGCACACCGCTCAGCAGCAACCCTCTACCGACACTTCTCAGCAGAACAATCGTCGCTCTGCAATCGCTCTCGCTCTCGTGGCAACCAAGGCCGCGGAGGTGGGCGTGGTAACCGCAGTGCACCTCGGTCTGGAGCTTCCAATGCTCCTCCATCGTGGTCTTCTCCTCCTTGGCAGCAACAGCAGCAGTATCCACCCTGGCAACAATGGGGTTGGGCCCCACCACCATGGACCATGCCTCCGTGCCCATATCCCACATCTCAGTGGACACGCCCAACTGGTCCTCCCAAGCAGTCAGGCATCCTAGGCAGCGTCCTCAGGCATATACTACTACTACCTCTCCGACACCGACAGACATCGAGGCAGCTATGCACACCATGTCTCTCAACACTCCTGAGGACCCGTGGAACATGGACACTGGCGCATCCACTCACACTTCAGCATCACAAGGTAATCTCTCGTCTTATTTTCCTTTAAGTAATTCAAATCAGAAAATCATTGTTGGTAATGGCCATGGTATCCCAATTCACGGCACCGGACACACACAAATAGCCACCCCTTACAAACCGTTACACTTAAACAATGTCCTACATGCCCCGAATATTATTAAAAATTTGATTTCTGTTAGGCGACTCACCACTGACAACAATGTTTCTGTTTCCTTTGACCCTTTTGGTTTTACTGTATCTGATTTTCAGACGGGGATGCCTCTCATGAGATGTGACAGTCTTGGCGATCTATATCCAGTCACCACTTCCCCAAGTTTTGTTGGTCTTACGTCTAGTCTCTGGCACGGTCGCCTTGGTCACCCTGGCGCCCATGTTTTCAATTCTCTTCGCAATAATAAATTCATATGTTGTGAACCTTTTAATCCTTCTGTTATTTGTGACTCTTGTGTTTTAGGCAAGCAAGTTAAATTGCCATTTCTTAATTCTCAAACAATAACTTTGATGCCTTTCGATATTTTACATAGTGATTTGTGGACTTCTCCCGTTTTGAGTTCTGCTGGTCATAAATATTATGTTCTTTTCTTGGATGATTTTACAAATTTCTTGTGGACTTTTCCCATTAGCAGAAAATCTCAAGTTTTTGAAATGTTCCAGTCACTTACTAATCTTATTCAAACACAATTCTCACTAAGCGTCAAATCCTTTCAATGTGACAATGGCGGTGAATATAATAATGAGCTATTCCAACAATATTGCGCAAACCATGGTCTTGTTTTTCGCTTCTCTTGTCCTCACACATCCTCACAAAATGGGAAAGCAGAACGAAAAATAAGAACCATTAATAATATGATGCGCACCATGCTAGCTCATTCTTCTGTTCCCCAATCTTTTTGGCATCATGCTCTTCACATGGCAACTTACTTGCTAAATATTCTTCCCTGCAAAACACTTCAAGATAAGTCACCTACACAACTCCTATACCATCGTGACCCCACCTACACACACTTACGAGTTTTTGGTTGCTTGTGTTATCCGTTGTTCCCGTCGTCTACAATCCACAAATTACAACCACGCTCTACACCATGTGTCTTTTTGGGTTATCCTTCCAATCATAGAGGTTACAAATGTTTTGACTTGTCAAACAGAAAATTAATAATTTCGAGGCATGTTATCTTTGATGAAACCCAATTTCCCTTCACCAAGATACACTCACCCTCACCCCACTCTTATCACTTCCTCAACGATGACCCACACCCCTATCTTATACACTAGTGGCAAAACCCAACACCCCCACCAGCCACACATAACCAATCACCACCACTAACCATCACGGACCAGCCATCCTCATCAACAAACCAACAATCAGCGCCACCTACCTCTCCAGTCAGTCCACCCACTACAATCCCAACTAACTCACCCCCACCAATACAACCACCACCTACACGTACTATCACCACCCGTAGTATGAAAGGCATTACCAAACCCCGTAAACTATTCAACTTATCAATTTCTCACTCAAACCACCCCATCTCTCCCTTACCCAAAAATCACAAAACAGCCCTATCAGACCCCAATTGGACATCCGCAATGAAATCTGAATTTGATGCTCTTATTAGAAATAAGACATGGGATTTAGTTCCTCGTCCTTGTGATGCCAATCTTATTCGATGCATGTGGATTTTCAAACATAAGAAAAATTCTGATGGCTCTTTTGAGCGCTATAAGGCTCGCCTTGTTTGTGATGGCAGGTCACAGGTTGCAGGTGTGGATTGTGATGAGACTTTCAGCCCGGTGGTCAAACCAGCTACTATTAGAACAGTACTCACCATTGCTCTTTCTAAATCCTGGCCCATTCACCAACTGGATGTCCAGAACGCATTTCTACATGGTGATCTTCATGAGACTGTTTATATGCATCAACCATTGGGTTTCCGTGATCCTCATCATCCAGATTATGTTTGTCGCCTGAAGAAATCTCTCTATGGTCTCAAGCAAGCACCCAGAGCATGGTACCAACGCTTTGCTGACTATGTAACTACCATTGGGTTTCGACATAGCACATCAGACCATTCTCTCTTCATATATCGACAACAATCTGACATGGCATACATTCTCCTCTATGTGGACGACATCATCCTTATTACTTCTACTCATGTGCTTCGCAAATCAATTATGTCATTATTGGCTACTGAGTTTGCAATGAAAGATCTTGGTCCGTTGAGTTACTTTCTGGGTATCGCCGTCTCTGCCACCCGGGCGGCCTATTTCTCAGTCAAGCACTTATGCTTGTGAAATCTTGAACGTGCCGGCATGACGTCCTGCAAACCGACTGCCACACCTGTCGACACCAAACAGAAACTCAGCACGTCATCGGGCACTGCATATGAGGATCCCTCTCTCTATCGCAGTCTTGTAGGAGCTTTACAGTATCTCACTTTCACTAGACCTGACATCTCATATGCGGTTCAGCAAGTCTGTCTCCACATGCATGCACCCAAGACAGAACATATGCTGGCTCTCAAACGCATCCTTCGGTATGTCCAGGGCACCATACACTTTGGTCTTCATTTATCTCCATCCCCCATCACGAAACTCATCTCCTACACTGACGCTGATTGGGGTGGATGTCCTGACACCCGACGCTCCACATCTGGGTACTGTGTTTTTCTAGGTGACAACCTCATATCGTGGTCTTCCAAAAGACAGCCCACTCTCTCCCGCTCCAGTGCAGAAGCCGAATACAGAGGTGTTGCTAATGTTGTATCTGAGTCATGTTGGCTTCGTAATCTCTTACTGGAACTCCATTTTCCTCTTCCTCAGGCCACTTTGGTGTATTGCGACAATGTCAGTGCCATTTATCTCTCTGGTAATCCTGTACAACATCAGCGCACCAAGCACATTGAAATGGACATTCACTTTGTACGGGAAAAAGTAGCTCATGGTCAGGCACGCGTACTTCATGTTCCATCTCGACATCAGATTGCAGACATCTTCACCAAAGGCCTTCCTCGCATCCTCTTCGATGATTTCCGGACCAGTCTCAGCGTCCGTGAACCTCCCGCTTCGACTGCGGGGGTGTGATAGAATAGAATATTAGGAATAGCATATTCTGTTATTATTACATATAATTAGTCATAATTGTATAGCATATTCTGTTATTATTACATATAATTAGTCATAATTGTATAGTTGACTACGGTTACAAAATACTTGTATATATTCTATTCAGATTAATGAGAATTGCAATCAAGCATTTCTATTCTTACAGGAACCATCTCTTGTCTCCCTCTCCCTCTGTCCTTATGTGGAAGTAGTAGAAGATAAGGGTTAGATTGAGACTAATCAACCCTCTCCTCTTTTTATCTCACTCAACCTCCCCCTTTTCCCAATCATCATTTGTAAGTTATTCTAGTAGTCGAGCACTTCTTCTCCCACTCATGTACACCCCCGCTTGTAGCTACTCAAAATACATGAAAAAATCAGAGTGATTAGGAGCAAAGATTTTTTACACACAAACACTCATTTACGCATAGAGACGAAAGGATGGAGAACAAGAAAATTAGAGAAAAACAAGAGAAGAGAGGAAAACAAAGAGGGAAAATCAGAGAGAATGAAGCAGATGACCTATGGTATGAGGGAATGTGGTAGTTTTGTTTTCCTCTCTCTCATAAATCATTGATTCCTTCTCCATTCAATTTTAGATTTCTTCAATTTCAATTTTTCAATTAATGGCTTCAATTCAATTCACTCAAAATTTCTCTATTTCCAGTTTCAATATGCCTATTGGTTTTTTCAATTCCAGACTATTGAGTTTTGAATTTAACATATTTATTATTTATTCTCCATCATTGTGGTTTATAAAATTGATAAAAACATCGGCAAATGAGTCTTACTTTGTTTGTGCTTTTTATATTTTGTTATTTGTTATAAAATTCATTAAAGCATGACCGCAGCTCTGACATTGATGGATTGGACTTATTTTTAGAACTGAAAATTTTAAGAGAAGTTATACAAGTTGAAAATAATACTCAGGTTGACATAATTATATTTTGAGACTTGATTCTTTTCCAAATGTCTTTGTTACTTATAGAATAATTTTAACGATTCTGGTAACCGTTGCTTCCGCGGAAAGAAGTTTCTCAAAACTAAAACTAATAAAATCTTACCACTACAAGAAAAACTGATTTTTCCGGCCAGGACTTTCCGGCGGATTTTAGGACTTACCGGCGGATTTTATCCGCCGAAACATTACCGGCGGATTTGTTGGATTTTCCGACGGATTGTTTTCCTCCGCAACATTTCCGGCGGACTTTTAGGTATTTCCGGCGGATTTTGGTCTACGAATTTTTTTAAAAAAAAAATCCCCTGGTAAGGTCATTTCCGGCGGATAGTTAAAATAACCGCCAATTTTGAATTTCGAAAATCCACCAGAAATGCGTAAAAATCCGCCGGAAATGACAACCCGACTAAAATCCGCCGGACACGTCATTTCCGACGGATTTTTTTGAAAAAACGGGGGATTTGATTTTTGAAAATCCGCCGGAAATCCTCTGATTCGCCGGAAATCCCCTAATTCCGCCGGTAAATGACATTTCCGGCGGATTCTGCCTTTTGACCGTTTGACTTCGTTTCTTCTATATAAATCCCTTCTCCACTTCTTCTTCTTCACACCTCTACCAATACTCTCCTTCTCTCTACTAAATCTCTTCTTGAAATTCCTCTTTTCCTCCTTACGAATTCTCTTCTCCTCTCTACTAAATCTCTTCCTCTCTTTGGTAAATTTCTTCGATTTAAGGTATGTTTGTAACATGAGTTAATAGTTTTAGTTTATGAATTATTTTATAATATGAGTTTGTTACTAATTGTGGTGTTGTTTGTTTAGGTATTGTTTGAGTTTGCGTTCCTCTTTTTTCCTCTTTGTTTGAGTTGGGGATACGCTTCAAGTCAGAGCCTTCTCTTCATCACGGTTAGTTATCAAAGTAAAGTAATTAATATATCATATATATATATATATATATATATATATATATATATATATATATATATATATATATATATATATGTGGATTTTTTGTTTTTAGTGTCTAAAATTTTTTTACCAACTTTTGGTCACCATAAAATTTGGATTTTTCCTTTTAGTCCTTGGTGACTTTTAATAACGCTTATTCTTGATGATTTGAATACATGTTCCTGTGTCTCATTGTCGTGTCTTAGAAGTTGGCTTTCTCAAATCACATTTTTGGTACAATATTAAAATTAATAAAATATTAATTACTTCACTATTTATAGTAAAATTTTGTTACAAATTTTGTTTGCAATAATAATACAAAATAATTTATATTGAAAAAACTTGTTTATTAAGTTCACTTATAAATTTTATTAACAGATATTGTCTTATAAAAATTGAAATTTAAAATTAAATTTGCAATTATTATTTATAATGTTTAAATTATTAATATATAACATTATCTACAAATTCATTGTGTTGCTGATAATTGATAGTTTATTGATATATCAAAATAAAGTAATTAATATATCAATATATATCAAAATATAAAGTAATTGATAGTTTAATTGATAGTTTATTTCATTTACATTGTAGTGTAGTACATTGATCTTGAAATTATGGATCGTAGTTGGATGTGTGATCGATTGTTTCCTGGAAGATCCGGTTTAAAGCGACGTTTTGTAGAAGGAGTAAAAGAGTTTATTTTTTGTGCTAAGTGTCATGAAGAATTTGCGCGACAAGGCGGTATTAGATGTCCGTGCTTGAAATGTTCCTTTCGATTTATAAAAAATGAAGAAGAAGTTAGACTTGATTTGTACAATAATGGGTTTAGGCCAAATTATTGGATATGGAGTCGTCACGGGGAAGTATAGGACCAGGGGTAGCTGCAGTTCCTGCGGTTAATGTTCCGGTTGAAGCAGTCACCCCACCAGCCAAACCAGCCCCCAGCGGCGGTCACCCCAGCAGCCCCACATCGATCTTAATATCGATGCGATTAATGCTTTTATTGCATCTGATGATACTTATTATCATGTTGATGACACAGACCAGCAGCCACCCTAGTAGCTTTGGATTATTTTATTTTGTTGTATGAATATTTTTTTTGGCTTAATTACAGTTTTGGTCCCCCTATTATGACCAACTCACGATTTTGGTCCCCAAACTTTTTTTTTGACGAATTTGGTCCCCCTATTTTCCCAATTTCTAAAATCAAGGTCCCCCTCTTAATTTGGTCAAAATTAAAACTGTATTTTGACTTTTTATCCTACGTGGCAGTCCACGTAGGCGCACTGTTCATCTTCCTCTTCCCTCCCCCCACATGTGGCATTGTTCATCTTCCTCTTCCCTCCCCCTCCGTGAACCCCCCCCTCCGCGAACCCCTCCCCCCTCCCGAACCCCTCCCTCCTCCTGAACCCCTCCCCCCTCCGCGAACCCCTCCCCCCTCCGTGAACCCCTCCCCCTCTGCGAACCCCTCCCCTCCTCTGCGACCTCAGATCTATCAGCGGCGCGAACCCCTCCCCTCCTCTCCCTTCGTTCTCTCCCTTCGCGATGGCAGATCTCCCTTCTCTCCCTTCGGAGGGATGCGATCCAGAGAGAAAACGAAAGAGAAAGAGAACAAGGGGGTTGCGATGGTGATGGCGCCGGCGTTTGAGAGAGGAGGGAGAGCGACAGTGATTTCGGGGTGAGATGCGAAGAGAGAGAGGGAAAACGAGGGGGGGAGATGCGAAGAGAGAGAGAACAGCGAGGGGGGAGATGTGAAGAGAGGGAGGGAAAACGAGGGGGGAGGGGGGTCGCAGAACCAGAGAGGGGGGAGGGGGGTCGCAGAACCGCAGAGGGGAGAGGGGTTCACGGAGGGGGGAGGGGTTCACGGAGGGGGGAGAGGTTTAGGGAGGAACAGTGCCACGTGGGGGGGGGGGGGAGGGGTTGAAGAGGAACAGTTCCACATGGACTGCCACATAGGATTGAAAGTCAAAGTCAGTTTTAATTTTGACCAAATTAATAGGGGGACTTTGATTTTACAAATTGGGAAAATAGGGGGACCAAATTCGTCAAAAAAAAATTTTGGTGACCAAAATCGTGAGTTGGTCATAATAAGGGGACCAAAACTGTAATTAAGCCTATTTTTTTTATTGTATGGATATTTTTGTTGTTGTATGGATATTTATTTAAATTAATTATTAATTTTCATTCCTAATTTTTATTTTTTAAATAGTAAATTAAATAATTATTAAATTTTATTTTTTTATCAATAACTAAAGTTTTTAATAAAATAATTAATTAAAGTTTTTAATAAAATAATATTAATTTTTAAAATAAAACGATTTTTAAAAAAAAAATATTTATTTGTTACAAATTGGAATATTCCGGCGGATTTGTGGACTTTCCGGCGGATAAACTCATGCGAATTTTTTTTTTGGATTTTTCGGCGCCACGGAATCCGCCGGAAATTTCTGGCGGATAATCCGCCAGAAACCGTTTGCTGCGAGCTGGCTACCTGCGCCAAAAATCCGCCGGAAAGTCCACATTTTCTGCGGATTTTTGGCTTTTCCGGCAGATTTTTTCCGCCGAAAAGTCCAATTTTTATTGTAGTGTACTTAAGATCAACAATGTCTCAACAAAGATTAAATGGATTAGCTTTTTATCGATCGAAAAAGAAATGTTAAGTGAAATTGCTTACAATAGTTTGATAAATGATTATACATCAAAAAAGGCTCAAAAGATTAAATTTAAATAAAAATAAAATAATTTTTCAAAAGAATTTTACTAAAATATAAAAGGGCCTCATTTTCGGATCTCGCTCTAGGTCTCTCGCTTAGTGTTGGGCCGGCCCTGCATTGAGGAATCATCTCCTTCAAACCATGATTTCTCTTCTAATGGTTTCAACACACAAATCAATTTATGGTCCTAAATTTATGTGAGTTACTTTTGTATGTGTGTTCAAAGGCAACCAATAAGGCCTACGACCTTGTTTGTTTGCTGATTTGATGTTTTAGAATTATATGGATGCACGTTTGAAATTTTGTTCTTGGAGATGTTGAATGTTTAAATACGAATTTCAATGATTTTGAGCCGATAAAGTTGTTGCATGTCATGATTTAAGATGGAATCTAATTGTTTAAATTGCTTGTTGCATGAATTTTAAGTTTGATTTTGTGAAAATTGGAGTTAAAAATCGGAAGACTAGAAAGTTAAGTATGTGTTAAATTCGCAGCAGAATTTTGGCAACTTTGCACACGACCGAGACGAGAATTTTAGCAGTGAATTCTGTGCTCCATCATCATCAAACAATGGAATTGTCTTCATTAGGAGATTATGACCAAACTTGACTAAGTTACAAAATTTATGATTCATAAACCACTTTCTTGCTCAAATGTTGTTGATATTATATGGTAGGATGTTAAGGACTATTTAAGAAGACCCCTTGATTGCCGGAAGAACTTGAGAAGTGAGATCATTGACAGATATGAAGCAACTAGCTGCAGCCTGAGGGGAAGCTGGTAGTCCCAAGAAGATCGTCTTAGCAGGGATATCTTGTGTCCACTGCTTCCATGCATCTTCAAGGTTACTAATTTCACTACTATATTGGCAAGGAGGGTTGTTATAGAATTGAACCCAAACACAATCAAAAAGACCTGTTTTGAGTGCATTTCCAATCCAAGCATCAGGAAATGGGCATTGTGGTGCTGCTGTCAAGTACACATTTTTGCCATTCTTACTATATCCTTTAAGCTACTTTGCAAGATCATCCCAATAAAGGTTTGATCCTCCTTCAATATCGAAATCAACGCCATCAAGAACAGTGGAACCAAGCGGCCGAGAAGATGACTTGCCCCCCAAGAAATTGTTCCAAAGGTAAGTTGCTACTTGTCTTGCATCTTGTGAGGATGCAAGTGAGTAGCTACCTGCACCACCTCCCAAAGACAACAATACCTTGATTCCTTTGGCTTGGCAAGACTTAATGTCAGAGCTTAACTTTGTGCAACCATCACTGTTACGGATGGGCCCAATCAACAAATAGCGAGGCCCATAAGAAAAAGCAGATCCATTAACCAACGGCTAAGATCTAGGCCCTAGATCGGACGAATCTGATTCATTAGAACAACCCACTTTTACTCTATAAATAGGCATTCAATGTAATGCTCAAGGTACACACTCTTTCCTACTCTTTACCTCTAATCAGTTCCCTAGCTGACTTGAGCATCGGAGTGTCCCCGCAGGTACCACCTGCCCCGGATCGGAAGCGGAGCTCGGTTGATCAAGACCAACCCCTACCAACTATCTCGGATCGGACCTTCTGTCTAAGATCGGATACAGGTCCAGAGATACGGTACAGAACATTGGCGACCACAGTGGGAGGATCTTGTACTCTAGT
Source organism: Astragalus membranaceus (assembly GCA_039519185.1). Classification (NCBI taxonomy): domain Eukaryota; kingdom Viridiplantae; phylum Streptophyta; class Magnoliopsida; order Fabales; family Fabaceae; genus Astragalus; species Astragalus membranaceus. Next base: position 59,934,889 of record CM076849.1, read on the forward strand.
TCCTCTCCCATCTCCTTGATTGACAATGACTCCGACCTTACGTCGTAGGACTATCCCGAATCTCGCTGAAGAACCGGTTCTGCAGCGGGTGACTCCGGAAGGAGTGGCAGTCACCTTACCCCTTAGCCCGGTGCATGCTCAAAGCTCGGCTACGGCTATGGTTCCGGGGAGCTCAGTCCGGAACCGACTTCCACCCCCCCTCCGACCGTCTAGGTACTGGTCGATGCTGTTCAACAGCTCGTCTTGTTCCGAAATCGGCAAGCCGAGGCCGACCGGCAGGAAAGCCAACGCTACACCCAGTTAGAAGCTCAGATCGCTGAGATCCAGCCTCGTAACATCCTGGATCGGAGTTCCTCTATGTGTAACTCTTCAAGTGGAATGACTCATGGCCGCGGCCGCCGCCGTTCTCTGGTTTGGAGGATATACAATCACCACACTCCACCTCGTTGTAGAGGAGCGCGAGGATCGGAGACTCCCCCAAGTTGGACCCCTGATGATTCTTATGGCCTTGAGGGTTCCCCTCGGCCTAGCTCGTTTCTGTTTCCCTCTCCTCCGAGGCGACGTCCCAGAAGTCAGAAAATGTCTCCGAGGCAGGAATGTCAGCGCCTTCGCTCGCGGGGATCCCCCGGCAAGTGTGGTTACCGACGGTCTCCACCCCTTGAGAGGTCGGCAAAGCGTAAATGACCTTTCACAAGTAAGATCGACTACTTCCCGGTGCTAAAGCACCTCGAGAAACCTCCTGAGGGTTTGAAAATGCATGATGGGGCTGGCGATCCGGATCGCCACCTCGACTACTTTGACACGGTTATGCAATACCGTAACGTTCCAGAGGAGATAAAGTGCCCAACCTTTCCCCTCACTCTAGAGAAGGCGGCTCTAGACTGGTTCAGGGCTCTTAAGCCAAATACGATCTCCTCTTGGGATCAGTTAGCCAAGCTCTTTTCTGCACACTTCGCCCACTCGAAGATGAAGCCTAAATCTCGGAAAGTATTGCAGGCAATTCGGCAAGGAGAAAATGAGTTCCTTCGGGACTACATAGAGAGATTCAATAGAGAAGCTTCTCAAGTCCGGAACCTCAACGACTCCTTCCGTCTTTACTTCATGGAGGCTGGTCTTCGTGAAGGAAGTCTATTTCAGATAGACGTCGGGGTCAACCAAGCTGAGTCGCTTGCCGAGTTCCTCCAGCGATCTCAGAAGTATATCGATCATGAAGAAGGGATTAACGCAGAAAGGTCACGTTTCACCTAGGTCTCGGAATGAGCCTACGGGCGTAATGTAATCCGACTTTGTAAATGTTTAACCATCTAATATATATGGATCAACTACAATTTTCCTCACAGTGATTGCTTAGTAAAAGTGAAGGATTTGGGATCGGTCGAACGATCGCCTTAAAGTTCCACGCTAAAACCGGAACCCGAGACACCGAGCTCGACATCGCTAGAGGTTCGGGACTAGGCGTTTATCTTGTTGGGAAGAATATCAGAAGTAGAGCTGCTTTAAGAAAAGGAAAAACCAAGTACGGGAAACATTTTTGTACACATTTTTTTTCCTTTTCTTAAAGTATCTCTCCTTACGATATTGTTCCTCAATATGATAAATACTTAGTTCTGATCCTGAAGGAACACATGGTCCATCTAGGTTCATATATAGATTTCTCATTGTAATTCTGTATTTTCTACTTTTACATTATAGACCGACGTCATAATGTATACTATGAGAATTTCTGACAATACACTTGGTTATTAATATCGGGTCCTACTTTTTTATTTGTTGCAATGTTTTGTTTTTATAATTTGTGTGTGTACTTTTGGATTCCACAATTGTTGTTGAACTGGAAAACTGAAAGGAAGTGTTATTGATATAAGAAAACATTTTAATGTCGGGATTTCACTAATATCTAGCTTTAAAACTAGTTTATCGTGAGAACTTTTAAGCTTTTGAAAGGATCGTTTAACGGCATTTCTTAAAAGAACCAGCGTTAAAATTCCAACTTATTATACCTGTGGAAACTACAACACTCTATAATTGGTGTAGAAAGTCCAATTTAACCGGTTTCTTTATTGTACTAGTTCCATGAATGTTTAATGTTTAACACTTTAGTTTCATGTAGCCAATGAGAATAAGGCGTTACATCTACATGCCAACATCCCAGCCTTAAGATGAGAAGCCTGAGTTTGTAATTCTCAATGGTATAAGACAGTGTTTTAAAACTCGGATCGGTGGCCGACTCGGTGAAGGTACCGGGTCAAGGGTCGGACCGAGGGGTCGACAGTTGAACCGCATGACCAAAACCGGGACCGCATGACTCGGACCCGGTCTCTATTTCGCGAATTTTCAAGACCTATATAGTATATAATATAAATTTCATACCTGTAAAATTAATAACTATGTTTATTTTATATCTACTAAAATATAAAAATTAATATCTTAATTTATTAAATTTTTAAATTTATTCATACATAATATTAATCTATTTTAGATTACACAAATTAATATGTGCTCAACAAATATGGTGCTTGTTTTTGCTAATAATGCAATAATAGAAAAGAAAAACATGAAAAAGAGCAAAAAAAACAGATTAAACGACGTCGTTTTGATAAAAAAAAAAATTAAATGCACAACCTGGTCCGGGTAAAGCTGGGTCACCGGGTCGCCGGTTTTCGCAAAACCCGACTCGGTTACCCCCCGCTTCCCGGTTCGACTGGTCCGACCGGCCGGGCCGAGCGGTTTTTAAAACTATGGTATAAGATCACAACCTGAACCGAGGGATATTTATCAAATGTAGATATCTTGACTATATCACCCTACATTACTAAGATTGGTGGAAATGGTGGAAAGCGTGAAGGATTGAAGTATTCACCACTGAGGTGCCCTTCTCTGAAGATATAATAAAAAATATTAACCACCAAATAACTAACTTATAGTTGAATATAATAAAAAATATTAACCACCAAAATAACTAACTTGTGTTATACCACCAAATAACTAACTTGTGTTATTTAATATATATATATATTATATAGAGAGAGAGATAGAGGAGAGATATGAGAGAGAGAGAGGAGAGAGAGAGAGAGAGAGAGAGAGAGAGAGAGAGAGAGAGAGAGAGAGAGAGAGAGAGAGAGAGAGAGAGAGAAGGAGAGAGAGAGGAGAGAGAGGAGAGAGAAGAGAGAGAGAGAGAGAGGAGAGAGAGAGGAGAGGAGAGAGAGAGAGAGAGGAGAGAGAGAGAGAGAGAGAGAGAGAGAGAGAGAGAGAGAGAGAGAGAGAGAGAGAGAGAGAGAGACACACTACAAGAATAAGCGTTGTTTCATACTAAAATTTCCGACGAAAAATAGTCCGTCGCAATTTCCGACGGATTTCCGACAAAATAATCCACTGGTACACGATTTCAGCAAGTGCCCATTAAATCTCGTCTTCGTTTTCCGACGAATCAAGAAACGATCGGTAATTTCCGACGGAATATTTGGTCGGTAATGCAAAATTTCAGTCGGTAATGACAATTTCTCTTACTAAAACCATTCCCCTTCTTCGAGACCCTCATTTCCTACTCTCTCACTCTGATTTCAGTCTCCCTCTCTCACTCTCTCTATCTCGACCTTCATCACCTCCACCGCGCTGGCCCGCCACTCACCACCCACCACCACTTTTCCTCTGTCACTTCTCTTCTCCTTCTCCTCCACTGCAACATCCTCTCTCAGTCTCCCTCTCTCACTCTCATTGAAACCCAAGCCCTAGCCATTTTCTTCTATCGTAGATCCTTCGAAATCGCAGAACGTGAAGCCTCTATCGCTAATCTAATTTCATTTGAAGTTCGTTTCCCCTTTGATTTCGCCTTTTCAGGTTCGTTCACTACAAAAAAAGCTTATTAGCGAGGGAATTTTTAGTCACTCACTAATTTTGTCATTAGGACTGATTTTTAGATCCCTCGCTAATTAGCGACGGATTTTTCAGTCCCTCGCTAATTCCCTCGCTAATTTCTGACAGTTTTCAGATGATAGGATTTCGTGCAGGTGTTTAACGACGGAATTGTCAGTCCCTCGCTAAATTTTTGACTTTTCAGCTTATTTATCCACTCACACACACTCTTCTCTCCTACTCTCCTCACAATCTTCTCTCTTCTTCTCTCCTCACACTCTTCTTCTCTCTTCACTCTTCCACCACCACACCACCACCGCCTCTCACACTCTTCTTCTCTCTTCACTTTTCCACCACCTCACCAACACCACCACCTCCTCACACTCTTCTCTCACTCTATCTTCTCTCTCTACCCTAATACCCTTCACCACCACCACCACCACTCGTTTCTCTCTCTCTTTCTCTCCTTCTCCATTACTATTCTCATTCTCTCTCTACCAAAATACCCTTCACCACCACCACCACCACCACACCACCACATAGCTCATTTCTCTCTCTCCCTCTCTCCTTCTCTCCCTACCCTAATACCCTTCCCCACCACCACCACCACCACCACCACACCATAATAATAATAATAATATTAATAATAATAATAATAATAATAATAACTATATAAAAAAATAGGCTGATATAAAAAAAACGTGGCTGTCAGACTTAGCGACGGAATATTCCCTCGCTAATTAGCGAGGGATTCAAATTCCCTCGCTAATTCCCACTAGCGAGGGACTGATTCTGTCGCTAATTCCCTCGCTAATGGGAATTAGTGACGGATTTGGGGCATTTAGCGAGGGAAAAATCCCTCGCTAATGGGTAATTTTTTTGTAGTGGTTTTCCCTATTTCTTCCATATTAATCATCCTTCTATTTTTACCCTATGTCTCAGGTGAAATGGGTTTGAATAACGGGTTTCCACTTTGATTTCCATTGGTTCCTTTATTACCTTTAGTTTTTTATTTGAATAACGGGTTTCTATTTCTACTTAGAGTTGTTGATTATGTTGCATGCCTAAGACTTTCCTGCTTTAT
>CM076849.1:61246873-61335111 GCA_039519185.1 Astragalus membranaceus
TTCTGAAATTATGATAATAATGATTTCTGTTGTTACCTTAATTTCGTATCAGTGTCAAATTTGCTGACTGCAGAGTTTGTTATGTATACTTGCAGGGTTACGGGCATTATATCGACCAACAGATGCTGAATGAACCACTTGAAGAGATAATTGGGAAACTGCTTGAAGAACATTCAGGAGCAGCCAATCAGCTACTTGAAAGCAAGGGTCTTTTCCTGTTGCCTATTGCTTTGGTTGATGAGATGAATGAAGCAATGCAAATGTTCAGTGGGAGTGCATAGTGGTATTATGTTGACATTTATTTTGTATTCTTGGATCATTTCTATATTGTTTTAGTTATTCTTTAGTGGAATACTGAGCTGAATCATCAATAAGTTTCATGATTGTTTTCTTTGATTTGAACCAGCATTGGCTGTGTAGCTGTTTCATTTCAAAAGATTCTATGGCAGTGTGCACTTTGTGTAGTTTTCTACTTCCCTGGTCTATATAAATAGAATATGACTTTGGCTTCCATACTTCCCTCTGTATTGGTTTATAAATAGAATATGACTTAATTTTATATTGGTTGTTCAACTGAATTGTGTCCTGTAACTTTTAAAATTTGTGGTTTTCACTATATGTATAGTGGTGTATTGGTAACTTGTTCTATTAGTGCTTCTTAAGTTGGCATTTCATGCTTTTTAAAACGTTCCCTTACAATTAAGCTGCATAAAACGTATAAGGGAGTTACATTTGCTGATGGAAACCTCTTATAAGCTAGTTACATTTGCTGAGTCTGAATTGGCAGGAAAGTCGTATTGCAAAATAGAATGGAGTTTGCATGTAATGGAAGGATTTTGAAAAATTATTTATCAATTCGTACCGACGGAATTTTCTTGGAAATTTGCGAGGGATATTTCCGAGGGATTTGCGAGGGTTATTTCTGAGGGATTTGCGAGGGACATTTCCGAGGGATTTGCGAGGGATATTTCCGAGGGAGTTTCCGAGGGATTTGTGACGGAAACGTTTCCGAGGGAATTTTCCGTCGGAAATCGTTTGCGAGGACTGTTTATCCCACAGAATTTTGTCCGTCGGAAATTCCGTCGGAAACGTGAATTAGCGACCGATTTTCCTGCTTTTCCGAGGGATTTTTCCCTCGGAAATCACCGAAATTCTTGTAGTGATAAGATCTAAAAAAGAGTAAAAAATGGTCATAAAAATTGTTGCAAAATGCCTAAGAAAAATATAATGTTGAACTGTTCCGAAATGCAGAAAAAGAAAAGAAAGAATGCAAATAAGGAGTTCAGCAATAAAGGCAGTAACTGATTTTGTTCATCAAACCATCAGCGCTGTGGCGTTTAACGCTACAGCGGTAAGAAAGCACCAAATCAAAACTTAGTGCACTAACTGAAGATCTGAAATACTTAATTAAATCCCTTTGTTGTGCTTTGAAGCCCCCCATTACTTATGTGAAATTGTTAATCCACTCTCTCTTTTGAAAAAAAATTCTTTGTCTACTCCAAAAGAAGGCTACTCTATCCAAAGCCTAAGAGAAATGCTGAAACTAGCTAGGATCTGAGCCAAGCTTTGAAGTCACACACTCACATTTGAGCAGTATTAATTCTATTTGTTATAAAAACACATTGCTATGTGAGGATGTTCAGAATAGTTTGAAGTGAAGGCCTAGCATGAGTAAATTTTTGAGAAATCCTATTTAATTTAAAAGCTGCAGCTAGTTATACTTTTAAGCTTACTTGTCAGTTTGTTTTCTTGTCTTATTCAAGTGTTATTACTTGAGGACAAGCAATGGTTCAAGTTTGGGGGTGTGATAACTCATATTTGTATGAGTTATTTATGCCCTTATTACGTAAATCAAACTGAGTTCTCAAGTAATTTAAGTACTTTCATATGTGAATATGTCATTTAGAGTATAATTAGAGGTTAAGAATTAATTTCATAAATATTGGGCATAATAGATGCCTTTGTGAATATTTTGATGTTTGCTTGAGCACTGCAGCGGTAGACGCTATGCAACGGTAAGCGCTACAGCACCTTAAGGTAATTGGCCACTTGGATATTTACGCAGCCACTTGCTGCCTGATGAGTCATCATCCTGATCTTCTTATCTCAGCCTGACATTGAAGCATGCAAGTGGACTCAAAGAAACACTTGGCATCTCCTAATTGATGTTTAGGTGATAGTTGGTGATGATTTCAATCATTGCCCTTTTGTAAAGCCACTTTATGGACTTGGAGATAATATCTAAGTATTATCTTCTTCAAAAAGAATATACTAAGATATAGATATTCATTCGTAGAAAGAGAGAATAGTGAGACTTGGAAAAAGAACTAACTTGACACTTTAGAAATCCTCCATTGTTGCTTTACTCTCAAGTTTTCTTTTTAGTTTAGTTTTATTATCTCACCTACGCTTTGCTCACGCCATAGCATCATTCAACGTGTATGACTTGGGATCATTGGAGTGCATCTTTTGCAACCATTTTTCTCTTGCTCACATACGGTAACATAATCTTTTTAGTTTATATTGTTATGATGAAGCTTGTTATGAGTTAAACTTGTGTGGTTGGATTGTTCTCATATTTGTAATGAACCTTGAGTAAAGTTTATGTAATGTTATGACGTTTGCGTTTTATTTCTTGTGTCATAATGCTTTCAAACTTGTTTTGGGATTGATCAACTAAAATAAGTAGATTCATAGGTACAGACATGGTCTATGAATAGGAACTCAAGGAATAATATGAATGAAAGGTTATTTAAAGACACTTAGATAACTTGTACTTAACCCTAGACATAGGGGAGTAATAGTTCATAAGGTAAAAGCTGTAAGTTCGTTAATATATAGAGGTGAACTTATTTAGAGCCTAGACATAGGAGTCTTGTAACAAAACCCTGACGACAGTGACTGAAAGGCACGCTTCCATACCGCTACAGCGCTTAACGCTACAGCGTCTAACGCTATAGCGCTTTACTATTGGGAATTTATATAACAAAGAACTATCCAACTCTCTTTATTACTTCTTAAACTCACTACTGCTTTAACGACAATTTTATTATGTTTATACTTTCACATTTGTCATTGTCACTTGACATGTTTCACTAAGTTGCTAAGATGCTTAAACTCTTAAATTAATTCCAATCCCTGTGGGAACGATCTTTACTTATCATTGTATTACTTGTTGCGATTGTGTATACCTGCACATCTAATTTTCGGCCAACATTTGCCCCCATAAGCTACTTGCTTTTTTAAATATTTGCACAAAAGTATAAGAAATATAAGTGAGAATAATTAATACTAGTTTTATTGTTCTTTGAGAAAAGGCAAGTACTAGTTTAATTATTAAAAAAATTAAATATTAGTGAAACTAATCTCTCAAAATGACTAAAATGTTTCTAAAATTATTTTAAAATGACTAATTTGACCAATATTTGAGAACTCAATTGATACTTTTCATTTCTTAAGGACTAGATAAGTATCAATTTTTTGTATCAATTTGGGTATCAATTTGGTAGGGGAGAATCACACGGGCCGGCAAAGCGGGGTACTGGTGGCAAGCTAGGTTCCCTAGCGTAGATTAGTCATCGGCAAAGCCGATGGAAATTGCGCACCAATATCATGGTAACAAAAAAAAGATATCAAATTATTTTTTGCCCCCACTACTACAAATTTCTGGATCTGCCACTGGCTACACATGCAGGTGCAGTTAACTGAATTGAAACAGAACCGAAAGAAGAGCACAAAGAATCTTTCTTTTTTAAGAGACAATAGTCTAGCTGCCGTATTTCTATACGGTTTTTGTTGTATTTGTCTACATATGTCACAAATGTGGTGTTAGTGGTAATAAATAAATAATAAAATAATAAAGTATTCCAGTTCTCCAAACATATTTCCGTTTTATTTACTCCTTCCTTCTTACTTCCTCTGCCTCCTTTTCCCTTTTCTCTTTTTTCTCTTCTCTCTGCATTCAATGACCCAATAAAATAGAACCTACCAAGCCACCAAAGTCAAAACCCAAATAGTGAATGCAATATCCTCCAATTTTAAATTAAAATAAATGATGCAAGGTGATGCAATTTAATTTAATAATTGATACAATTGTGATGCATGTCAAATACATAATGTATTATAAAACGGGAACCAATGTCCAGGGAGAGGGAAAAGAAATTGAGAGAAGAAAGAGTGAGGAAGAGAAAAAAATGATCAGATCCAAAAAAAGAGAGAGAGGCGAAACTGAAAGGGCCATACCCGCTTGCTCCGGCAACCACCAACCAACACCATCTGAATCTGTTACTCAATCCACCTCTTCTCTGCCATATTAAACAACAAGAGAAAACCTCAAAGATGCAATCCTTTGCAGAAACAATACTGCAAAATTAAACATAAGAGGAAATAAACCATTACAAACAGAATGAGAATATGAAGATAAAGAGATAAGTGGAAGAAAGGTCACAGTGATTATAAATTTGGGTTCAGTGAAGGGTGTAAACAACACAAGACATTGAGGAGAAGTCACCTATCTTCTTCTTCTTCGATTGTTAAATTTGTACATTTTTTTTCATTTATTCCTTCAAAGCCAGCAACCTGTAAAAAAAGGAAAATAATAGCAATCTTAGTTTAGTTTGAGTTGTTATATAATATGCTATATTGTTTTGCATTTACTCCTTAAGAATTGAAACATGATATTTGGGTTCCGGTGAGAAGATGAAAATAAGAAAATAAGAAGAAGAAGAAAGCTCACAATAATTACAAATTTGGGTTCAAAGAATAGGCCTGCAACAATTAGTTTAGTTTCAGTTGTTTATGTTATATAATATGTTATATTGTTTTTGTTGTAAAAAAATTTAAAAGGGAGAAGAATCGGTAAAGAAAAAATGTAAAGAGAAGTAGAAGGTGTAGAAACTTTTTAGAGGGATCCAAAACAAGGAAAACTAAAAAAATAAATAAAAAGGTTAAAAAAATAGTGAGGAAAAAGGGAAGAGAGAGTACCTCCATGACCATCACCCCATAAAATAGCCTTCGCCACGAGCCACAAAACAGTATTCCACCGTCGGAGCACCACCACCACGTTCGTTTTAGCATTCCATATTCAGAAAAAACAGAAAATCAAAAGGCCACTGTAAAATATTTCACAGATCTAGAACCGAACCAACATTACAAGATGCAAACTGGAAACTACAGAAACTAAAAACTGAGCCGAAAATTAAAAAATATCATTTTGTGTAATAGCGTCATTGTGTGGAAGATCAGATGCGGTGAGGAGAAATTTGAAGCCGTGAGAAGCAGATCTGAAGCAGAGAGATGGTACCATGTTCTTAGAGGGAAAAGCAAGGTGGTCTTCAAGAAAGGAGCAAAGGCGACAGTTATGGGGAGGAGCAAAGGGAAGAGGAGATTAGTGAGGTGAGAACATTCTCAGCAGAGGTGGGAAATGAGGATGTGTGTGTGCATGTGAGAGAAATGAAGGGGAAAGTGAGAGGATCAGAGATGAGGGAGAGTGACGTGGGATGGTGAGAGATGAAAGGTAGTGGGGATGGAAAAAAGAATGAAGTGTGATGGTGGTGATTCTAGAGAGTGGTAAAAAATCAAAGAAAGAGCATTGAAAAAATAAAATAAAAAATTACTTTGTGCAACAGCTATAACTTGGACAAATGAATAGAAAATATTGTAGAGAGAAAGAAAGATCAAACAAAAAACATGTGAGTAAATGTCATGAATTTTAAAAAAATTCTAAATGCAACTACAATTATTGAAGTCGACGATTTGAGTTAGATGGATGAGTAAAAAGAAACGGAATGAAAGCTTAATTGTGACCAACATTATATTTTTAGTTTGGATAAATTTGTTTGTGTTTTTTTTATGATTCTGAAACATGCATGGTTGATACCATAGATATTTAATTGTTATACACTCATGAGATAAATAACAAAGTTATTTAAACATTTAATTATAGGTAGACTATAATATGAACCCGTCAAATAGTGGACCTCTCTATTTAACTGAAATTTAGTAGTGAGTTGTCAAATTTTAAACACCCCAAATTAATCTTCACTTGTGCTTAGGAATAAATTTCGCACTGAACCCTAATCTTCTCACTAGCGCCGCCGCCAATAATCAAGAACATGAAGGATCTACGCCGACGATGAGGTAACTGTGTCAAGAGATCTTCCTTGTTCACTAGCTCTCATCAAAGATAGCCGGAGGTGATGAGGTAACTGTGTCAAGAATTCCGTCTTGTTCACTAGCTCTCATCAGACACTAGATCATGATGCAGTGTAAAACTCTGAACAAAAGTAATTTTGATGCAGAGTAGGTTCACTGAACAGATTTAGTGATCACAACATTATATAGCATTCAAAGTATTTTTCTCTCCTAGGTTCTTCTAGTGAGACGTCGCCGTTTTTCACTCCTTTGTGAGGTGATATCTTGTGTGTTTAGTCTGACTCTTTCATCTCCGAATGGCCAACAACCCAAACATGAATTTCGATGAAGAAGAGGATGAAGTTGTTCCACTGCAGAGGAACTCAAACGAAGGTGAAAGCTTGGAAGCGCGCCTATGTTTGGTGGGCCGCTTCCTTACGAAGAGATCTATTCGTATTGCCATCATGAAAGATCGTCTTGCAGCAGTCTGGCAACTGGGACGCGGGGTCAATATTCGAGTCCTAGATAGCAACCTGTTTCTATTTCAGTTTTACCATTGGCGTGATGTTGACAAGGTCTTCTCTAGAGGTCCATGGCATTTTGATGAACATATGTTAATTCTTGCAAAACTAGGAGTGGGGGACGTCCCAGCGCAAATGCCATTGGTTGAAGCAGCTTTCTGGGTGCAAGTCCACGATGTCCCAAATGGCTTTATGACGGAAGAGGTTGGGCGGGTTCTAGGGAACTTCATTGGTGTGTTTATGGAATATGATCCAAAGAATAGTTCTGATTTTTGGAAATCCTTTATGCGTATCTGGGTATTGGTGGATGTTCGCAAACCGCTAAGGAGAGGGAAGCAGATCAATGTTGGGGGAGACATAGTTAGGACTGTAAGGTTCAAGTATGAACGATTATCAGTCTTTTGTTATCTGTGTGGTTTACTCAGTCACTTGGACAATAGCTGTGATATACTTTTTGATATGGAGAATGATGATGGTAGACGTGGGTGGGGGGCGAAACTCAAAGTGGAACGGAGGAATCCTGGTGATAGTAATCAGTGGTTGCGCAGGGAGGGAGTGGCGGATGCGACGGTGGAGGTGCCGCCGACTAGTGCGGGTCAAGGAGGGCCGGTTCCTACAGCTGGCAATAATGGCAATATTAATTGCAATAACTACGAGGAGAGATTTTCACCAACTAAATATCAATAATGACCAATTACTGAGCAACGTTATTGTCTCCAACAGGAACAATCACTAGTGAAAAAACAGGAAAATAATGGGAGTTTTTTTAAGTCGGATGCCAAAATATCCGACTTAAAATATGGAGGCGGTGGCAATTTTGTAATAAACATGGGAAAAAAATTATAGCGTTCAGATTCGAAGTCTGATGAAAAATATCATCCGACTTTAAATGGGTAGTATTTTTTTTTTAGTAAAAAAAAACACCGAAGCTTATCAAAAAAAAGGGACTGAGAGTCATCTCGTTCCCCACAGTTCGCGTTCCATCTCTCTCGTTTCCATCTCTCTTCTTTTCCATATCTCCGCCAAGGTTCCATCTTCGACCGCCGTTATCTCCTCTCTTCCGTCGTCATCTCTCTCCTCCTCGCCCTTTGCTCTCTACCCAAGCTCGCTCTCTCCGCCATCGCTCAAGAACTGTAAGTACCAACTTCATCTCTTTCTTTCTCTCCGTACGTAGCTCTCTCTGTCTCTCTTTGTTGCTGTCTCTGTCGCTCTTTATATGTTGCTCTCTCTTTCTAGGGTTTGTTATTGTGTTTACTTTTTATTGATTGTATGAATTTTAGGTGTAGGATTTAGGGTTTATGAGTTTTCAAAACTTAATTTGGGATTATGGGGTTTTAAATCTTAATTTGGGATTTAGGGTTTAAGATAATATGATTCAATTGAAATTGATAATGTTATTGAATCATATTCTGGGAGAGGGAACCTTGAATTTTGCTTCCAATTGATGTTGATATTGATAATGTTATTGATTCTGAAATTGTTGATGCAAAAGGTAGAATTTTGAATAGAAAATTAATGGGTCTTCGGTTTCCCAGACTAGACGGACTTGTTTTTCTACTTCATCCCGTTTTATCTCAAGTTGATGATCCTTTATGAGAGCTTTTAGTATCTCCAATTTTCACTCTTTATCTACCTGACATTATATTCGTAGGATGTGTCTCCTCCTAGTCACATTTTGTTATCTCTGCAGTAATATTAGGAGTTCACACCGTCCTTATGCAGCTGCAACCTAATATTTGACTATTATTGTCCCTCGGCATCCACAGCAAGGTCGGGAGATTGCTAAAGTAAGTGTTTAATTCCATATCATTTTCTTTCAAAACATGTTTGTTTGTAACTGCTTCCATGTCTTGTTCTCTCCATCCAATACAGATGGCATGGTTTTTGCATTACCATTCACCCTGAAGTTTAAGCTAGAAACACGAGAAGTTTAAGCCAGAAACAAACATTTATGTGGTGGATACTTTGGGTAAATATTCTTTTCTTTTCACTGACATGAAGTGTTGTCATGTGTAAAAATTCATATACACTGATAACACAGGCCATGTGATACTTCTTAATGGCTTATATATAATTTGTTTGTAGTTTAGTCAATTTGATTAACTGTAACTAGTCGATCTGAACATGCCATTGCTTGTTCCTAGTGCCTTGTATTTTTCTTGTTTTCAATTTGATATTCTTAGAAAGACTCTAAAGCAGTGCAGTGAAATTCACAAAGCTAATTGATATCCTTAGAAAAAGACTCTAGTCTAGACTTCACAAAGCAGTGCAATGAAACTAATTTTTCAACTTTTAAGATGATTGCTTGATAATTATTATTGAGTAGATATTAGATTAACTCTATGCATTGACTCTTGCACTTATACTTGATTCTCAATTCCATAAGCAAGTTATTATAGCTTGAACCAATGTGTTAAAAGCTCCTTTTGTAATGTTTATGCATTAGCTGCTATTCAATTTTGGATATTGGGTGTCTAATTCATCAATCATGTTGCTAACAAGAGTAGAATGTCTATTCCTATTTCATTATGCTTTATTCCTGTTGTAAAAATATATACCTTTGGGCTATGGCACTGAATCTCTTGCGCCACGGATTCAAGTTCATTGTTTGGAACAGGATTATACTTGGTACCTCCTCTGATTCCAAGGTACCTATTCCACTTTTAAAGTGATTATACTTGCTGGATTTTTAGCTTCTGTGTGCTGGTTTTTTAAATAATGTTGGTTGCTTATCATGAGAGGATTAGTGTTAAGCAAGCTTGTTACATGTATACGAGTATATTGGGCTTCCTTTATTATGAAACACCGAGTTATTTTCATTGCAAATGATTTATTAATTTTCACTGCTGCCTTGCAAACAAAAACCATCTTAAATTGGTTTCATTTTCAATGCAAATGATATTTGATTGAGTGGATATCTGAGATTGTTCTTATGCTTTGTACTTTCTCTCGCTGTTATTACTTTGTTGGATAATTCTTATGCAAAGCGATGAAGGGAGAGTTCATGCACCGGCGCTGGTGTGGGCCTAGAGTTGCTGGGCGCGTGTGGGAGTAGCAATTAGAGGTATTCTCAACTCTGTTTTTGTATAATCTGATTCGTTAGTGTTAATAATTAGTGAATTATAATTAGTGGGGTGTGGGGATGGTGGTTTCAAATAGATAATCCGATTGTACACCTTTTTTGTACACCTTTAAAGGTGATTTATATCATTGCTTCATTTTTTGAATGTTGCTTTCACATTTATGTTGTACTTGTGATGATGAATTGGTGAATTTGGTTCAGTTTTGTGCAGGCACAAAAACGGTTCTTGATAAGTAGAATGCTGCAAGAAATATTCTTTGATTTTGCAGAAGTACCATCGAACCTCTTCGAGTGAGTGGAATTTTATATTGCTGATATGATAAGTAGAATGCTGCAAGAAATATTCTTTTTGAGCCTTCACACTAAATCAAGGTTACAAATAAAATATTAAGGCACAAATCAATATTGTTACTTGTCAGAATCTACTGAGAGGAAGCTCTGCTGCAATAATTAATTATCATTCACAAATCATTTGTTAATCTTTCCTACTAATCTTCTTTATTTGACAAATTAGGTGTGCAAACTACTAATCTTCTAATTTGTTATGAAGTTTGAAACACTGATGTCTATCCTTTACCCTTGTTCTTGAAGGGCTAGCCAGTCATATAAATTTACACAACTTTTAACCTTGTTTTGTGAGATGGCCATACATTGGTGTTATCAAGTTATCAAGTTGGGCTAGGAAGTTGATAGTAGAACTAAAAACAACTCACTCAAGTACATTGTCCTATTTTTTAGTATATGCATAGAGTTCAATGTGGTTAATGATCAATGGTTAATAATTAACATATATCTTGTTACAGGTAGCGGGATGGGGAGCTGATGGTGTGATTGTTGGAAGTGCTATGGTGAGGTTGCTTGGTGAGGCCAAATCTCCTCAAGAAGGATTGAAAGAACTGGAAAATTTCACCCGCTCCTTAAAATCAGCACTTCAATGAAACCAAGTTTAGAAAAGCTCAAACTTATAGTAGTTTTTGTCTTCATGGATAATGGAATTGAAAAAGGATATTTTGTTCAACTTTTTTTTCCCACATGTCCGTGATATTACAATATGTTTCAAGTTTTTTGTTCATTTTCAAGTATGACAGGATTCTTGTTAGTGAAATAAATGGTGTATATGATGATATTTATTGTATAAGTTAATTTCATGTTGATTTTAGTTTTTCTTTTAACTTCTTACAATTCTTGGTATTTATTTTTATGTATTGATATGAAGGGTGAAGCAAAAAAATAATTAAAACAAAAAAAAAAGTACTTTTAAAGTCGGATATAAGCAAATATCCGACTTAAAAACTACTTTTAAAGTCGGATATAAGCAAATATCCGACTTAAAAACTATGAAGGGTGAAGCAAAAAAATAATTAAAACAAAAAAAAATTACTTTTAAAGTCGGATATAATCAAATATCCGACTTAAAAACTGGCTTTTAAAGTCGGATTCCCATTCGACTTTAAAATTTCAGACTTTCAAAGTCGACTCGATCGAAGTCGGATTAGCATCCGACTTTAAAAGGCCGAAATATCCGACTTTAAAGCCCTTTTTTCCACTAGTGAATGAGGCACGCAGTCAACAGCCAACGGCCACAAGAAATGGAAGAAATATCCCTAATTCAGTGCTGAAAACTGAGCAAATATTGTTGACTAATAAGGTGAGAGAGTCAGCCCACTTAGGTTCTGAGCGTATGGGCCCCAGTGGAATGCAGATTATGACGGCACGTCGCCCTCTGATTATGGGAAGCACCGGCTACGAGATCGAAGAAGAGGAGATGCATGATGACATTCGGAAAAGAAAGCGCCTTGATGGTAGTTCTTCATCTGGCACGATCTCCGGAATTCAATCAACAGCGAATGGGTTTTTTTTATTGGCAGGTCCTGGCAGTCAGGCCTGCCAGGAGAAATGAATATACTTAGTTGGAATTGTCGAGGCTTGGGTCATCACTCGGCAATTCCTATGCTTCGAGACCTGGTCCGGAGTAATAATCCGGAACTAAATTTTCTTTTTGAAACTTTATCCTATTCAAGCAAGCTGGAGACAATTCGAGTATCGCTGGGGTATGACGGTTGTGTTGTTGTAGACAGAGTTGGCAGGGGAGGGGGCGTGGCAGTACTGTGGAGAAATACTATGAGATGTAATGTTACTAGTTACTCGAGGCATCATCTAGATGTGGAGGTGGAAGATTCGGTTATGGGGCGATGGCGTATCACAGGTTATTATGGTTTTGCTGACAGGTCCGCTAGGAGACAATCTTGGGCACTCATGCGTAGGTTGGCTGCATTATCTACGTTACCGTGGTGTATTATAGGTGACTTTAATGATCTGTTGTCACCAGAAGATAAACGAGGGTACTGCGACCACCCAAACTATTTGATGAAAGGGTTCCAAGATGCGATTACTGATGCTAGATTGATTGACCTACCGTTGACAGGCTACCAATTCACGTGGCGGTTTGCCCTGGGTACACCACGTGCAATTGAGCAACGCCTAGATAGGGCCTTTGCAAACAAAGAATGGTTGGATATTTTCCCTAATGTTCGGTTGCTTAATCTTATATCACCGAAATCGGACCACTCTCCTCTCTTATTACAGCGTGATCCGATGGGCGATCTTCGGAGTAGTTTCCCTTTCAGATTTGAGAATGCGTGGTTAAGGGAGCCTGACATTGATGATGTTGTTCGTGATGGGTGGAGTCAGGGGATGGTGGGGGATATTCAGTCCCATTTGAGGGGTTGTGCGAAGTCCCTTTCAGCTTGGGGGCGTCGTTTGAGTCTCAAATTTAGGGAGCATATTGCTGGTTGTAAGGACGCTATGGAAAGGGTGCGTGACATGAGGGATAGTCTGGGTGTCTTGAGTTCAATCGAATTAAGAGGAGATTGAATGTCTTAATTTTACAGGAGGAGGCTTTTTGGAGGCAGCGATCGAAATCCTTTTGGCTTAAAGATGGAGATCAACATACCAATTTTTTTCATGCTAACGCTACGTGCAGGTACAAAAAGAAGAAAATAGAGCGCTTGCAGCATTTGGATGGGACCATGGCGGCTGACCCATTGTCCATTAAGCGGGTGGCGGGAGACTATTTTCAGACGTTGTTCACAAGTCAGGTTGGTGAATATGGTCCGGTGACTAGTGTGATGGAGCCTAAGTTAACAGTGGAGGATAGCGATGTCTTGACTGCTGCGTTTAGAAAGGAGGAATTCAAGGAAGCTGTAATGGCCATGGATGATGATAGGGCACCAGGCCCAGATGTCTTTAATCCGGCTTTCTTCAAGCGATATTGGACTACTTATGGTGAAGAGATTTACGCTACTTGTATTGATTGGTTGGAGAAAGGCGAATTCCCTCATGCATTGAATGATACAAACTTGGCTCTTATTCCAAAGACTGACAATCCCACCTCTATGAAGGACTGGCGCCCCATTGCGCTGTGCAACATCATTTACAAGATTGTGTCTAAGGTACTTGCTAATCGCCTTAAACATGTTCTCTCCAAGTGTGTATCTGTTGAGCAATCTGCATTTGTATTTGATCGATCCATTTTAGACAATGCGATGATTGCCTTTCAAGTCATCCATTATCTAAAAAATAAAAGGAAAGGAAAGAAGGGAGAGGTTGCTTTAAAAATTGATATGAGTAAGGCTTATGACAGGGTAGACTGGGGATACATTTATGCGGTTCTGGGAAAATTGGGATTCAATGATAAATGGATTAGTTGGATGCGCATGTGTATTGAGTCTGTTTCTCTCTGTGTGCTTGTTAACCAGGACCGTGTTGGGCCTATAACTCCTGGAAGAGGGCTTCGGCAAGGGGATCCGCTATTGCCGTATCTGTTTATTTTATGTGCTGAAGGCCTTACAACTCTCTTGCACTGGTCATTAGCCACTGGTGATATTCATGGTTTATCTATTTGTAGAGGAGCTCCTGTGATCTCTCATCTTCTGTTTGCGGATGACTCTTTCTTATTCTTCAGGGCAACAACAGCGGAAGCTATGTGCATACAGTCTATTCTTGATATTTATGAGAAAGCTTCGGGCCAATGCATAAACCTCCAAAAGTCAGAAATATTCTTTAGTAAGAATGTACCACCGGGTAATAAGGAGGCGCTGGCGGTTCAACTTGGTGTCAATGTCTGCTTGGGCACCGGCAAATACCTGGGTCTTCCTTCTATGATCGGAAGGAGCAAGAAAGTGATGTTTAAATTTATTAAAGATAGAGTTTGGCGCAAAATCAACTCTTGGGAAGGGAATATGCTTTCTAAGACCGGCAAGGAAGTGATGATTAAATTGGTCCTCCAAGCTATCCCGACTTACTTCATGAGTTTGTTTCTTATTCCAACCACGTTGATAGAGGAGATCGAGCGATTGTTAAACGGCTATTGGTGGGGAGGCCATGGTAATCAAACCAAGGGGATTCGGTGGATGTCTTGGGAGAAACTTTGTGTTCCTAAGATGTTTGGAGGGATGGGTTTTAGAAATTTGAAGGCCTTCAACTTGGCTTTGTTGGGGAAGTAGGCCAGGCGCATTCAATGGAAGGATCTCTATAAGGCCAAGTATTATCCTCAGGGTGACTTTTTACATGCTACCAGCCATGGCAATGGAAGCTTTGTTTGGAACAGCATCTTAGTATCCCAATGGTTACTTCGTGAAGGATCTCAATGGAGCATCTGTGATGGGACTTGTATTAGATTGTTTGATGATAACTGGACTGGGAATTCCTCTACAATCCAGCCCCGGAATCACGGTATGTATAGCCCTTTCCTTCGTGTTGATTACTTGATTATTAATGAACGGAAGAGGTGGAACAAAGCCCTGGTTTCCTTTCTCTTAGACGAGCAGTCCGCGGATGCTGTTTTAAAAACACCCTTATTTACATGTGTGACTGAGGATACTTTATGTTGGCGGGGTGAACTACAAAGACGTTGTTTTTGAGCTCGATGCGAAAGTTATTGTCGATGATTTTAATAACCGCCCCTCTATAACTACGGATTATGGATGTATTTTGCACTCTATTAGAAGGGCTTTTGCTTATTTTTCTGTAAACTCTTATGTGGCTCAAGGAGAGAAACTAACAAGGTGGCTCATACTCTTGCAGGGGTAGCCTTGTTATCAGTTTCTTCTCAGACTTTCTTTGACATTCCAGCATGTATTTCTGCTTTTATTATTAATGAAATGAATAGTTTTCTTGGGTCAAAAAACAAAATTCGCACTAAACAACACCGAGTTAATTTGTCCATAAGTTCAGTGACAGAGAAGAACGTGGAATGAATATTATTGAGATAGGGAATTACCTCCACTGAAAAGTTAACTAACATATTCAATTTTAAGAACATGGAATGAATATTATTAAGAACATGGAATGAATATTATTAAGGAGTACATCAATAAATGAGTGAATTTATGCAGAACCACATGTGCTCAGATATGTTTACGTTTTAAAAAAAAACTCATGCATAAATTATTTCACAACGCAAAACACAAACCTTACAATAATTTTAATAATTTTTTTAGGCAATTAAAATTAAAAAATAATAAAGGAAGTTAACTTTGTTTGTCTAAAAAATAACTTACCTTTAATTTAAATTACATGATTTGATAAACTAAATACTATATTTAAAAAAAATAAATTAATACCCAATAGCACTTGAAGAGATTGTAGGGGTTTCTTCCGGTTGCCATAGAGAATATCATGTTTATACCAAAAAAGAATAAATCAATTAATCTTTTAAATTTATATTCAAGTCCCGCGTTATAGCATTTACTCCCGGGAGAACTTCAACCACATTTACAATAGAACCCTCATCATGGGTAGACAGCACTGGTCAGATTTTTTTTTTATTTCGCGAAAAATGGCTTCACTACACAAATACCCTTAATGGTTCGTTGAACAATTTGTAGTTCATATGAGTATTGATATTGATAATTTATTGAGTCAAGTGATATATGTATGGTTTCGAGAGCATAAAGAGATGTGATGATTGACACTGTTTCCTTAAGATCATTTGGTTGACATTGAGCACTGGATACCATAGATGATCATTAGGTAGTCTGTTTCGGTATAAAAATGTCTAAATTGTGTAAGAATGTTCACAGAAAACAAATTTCAATAATAATTCAAAATATAATTCTTCCATTGTAAGGGGGTTAAAGTTTACGCAATTGATATTGTTTATCTCCTTTTCATTAATTTATTTTCAAGTTCTTCAATGTATTTTACCATTACTGAAAAATAAATACAATGTCACCAATGGGTATCTCCCTCGTAATTTTTTTCCAAAATTAGTATTATCATTATTTTATTAATTTATTTATCCTTGTTTTAAAAGTATGAAGAACTAATGTCTGAAAGATTAGATGACAAGCCCGACTGGTGTTGTGTGATTCAGGCCTGAGGTTAAGAAAGTAATTTTCGTACGATTCTTATCATACCAAATAGTAGCAATGTTTTCTTAAGGATAGTACTTAAAAGTACGAAGACGAAATGCAGAAACATTAAATGAGAAGCCCGACTGGTGTTGTGTGATTCAGGCCTGAGGTTAATAAAGTAACTTTCGTACGATTCTTATTGTACAAATAGTAGCGTTGTTTTCTTAAGGATTATACTTAAAAGTATGAAGACAAAATGTCAGAAACGTTAAATGACAAGTCGGGATGGTGTTGTGTGACTCAGGCCCGGGGTTAACAAAGTAACTTCCGTACGATTCTTATCGTACCAAATAGTAGCGCTGTTTTCTTAAACTCTTAACCATTTAGTTGTGCATGGATTTATTTTATTAGACTTACTTAAATATATAGGTGTTTTAGGGCAAGACTTTGTTCCCTGCTAATTTTTTCCAAAATTAGTATTATTATTTTATTAATTTATTTATCCTTCTTTTAAAAGTACGAAGAACTAATGTCTGAAATATTAAATGACAAGTCTGACTGGTGTTGTGTGATTCACGGTCGAGGTTAACAAAGTAATTTTCATACGATTCTTATCGTACCAAATAATAGCACTGTTTTCTTAAGGATAATACTTAAAAGTGCGAAGACGAAATGCAGAAACGTTAAATGACAAGTCCGACTAGTGTGGTGTGATTCAGGCCCGAGGTTTATAAAGTAACTTTCGTACAATTCTTATCGTATCAAATAGTAGCGATGTTTTCTTAAAGATGATACTTAAAATTACGAAGACAACATGTTAGAAACGTTAAAGGACAAGCCCGACTGGTGTTGTGTGATTCAGGCACGAGGTTAACAAAGTAACTTTCGTACGATTTTTATCGTACCAAATAGTAACGTTGTTTTCTTAAGCTCTTTACCATTTAGTTGTGTGCGGACTTATCTTCTTAAACATATTTAAAGATCTAGGTGTTATAGGGAAAGACTTCACTCCCTGATAATATTTTTGAATAATATTATCTTTAACTATATAATCATAAGTGAGAAATGCATCATCAAGAGTGTCATGCAAAAGTCTTGCATCATCAAGAGGTTGATTCAATTAATTATGTGTTTGTATAATATGCAAGAAAGAGTCTATTGTAAAAATTATCGACTCTAACTTCTTCGAATGACGTTTCCCAACATCATGATCTTATTAATTAATGTGTTCCCTTTGTTGCCTCCAATTGCCAATAATGTTAACCAACAAACATGAACACAAAAGCTATATAATGATCATAAATGTTAAAAAAAATAATCACATAATATTTTAGTAGCATATTTGATGTGTTATAACCATTTAGTTGTGCATGGACTTATTTTATTAGACTTACGTAAAGATATAGGTGTTATAGGGCAAGACTTTCCTCCCTAATAATTTTTTCCAAAATTAGTATTATTATTTTATTAATTTATTTTTCCTTCTTTTAAAAGTACGAAGAAATAATGTCTGAAATATTTAAAAGACAAGTCTGACTGGTGTTGTGTGATTCAGGGCCGAGGCTAACAAAATAATTTGCGTACGATTCTTATCATACCAAGTGATATATGTACACTAATAGTTCATATTTCTATTATCGTGTGTTGCAATTGATGGATTCCTTTTATATTAATCATTGATTTATGAATTAGTATCAATTACTTTGTTATTTGCCCCATAATCACATCCCGTGCGTAGCACGGGGCGTCTGTCTAGTAGATAGTATAGTCAAATAAACCGCACAGAAATTATTGAAAGAATATCATCTAAGTCATCTTTGTCCTTTTCTTCCAGCCAATCATCAACAACATCGATTAGTTAATGTGTTTTACTATTACTATTTCCATTGCTTGCTATCGCATCTCCACTTAATTCCCTCAATAATCAAAACTTCTTAAAATATAGGGGGGGCTCAAGCCATGGGAAGCTACAAGGTAGCTCCGTCCCTGGTTATGGGTGGCAGATGCAGGTGCAGAAGGTTATATGTTACACAGATTTACAATATGTTTTAGCTCTGGTCAATGAGGAAACACATGACTTTCATAAGTTTGGAAATGAGATCACTATTATTAGAAACTTCATCAAGATGAATTGGATTTTCAATTAGTTCACACCTTAAGGGAGGTGTGCTCAAGGCAAAGCTAGGTGCTCAAATGCATCGAAAAGGGGTAGTGGAATTAGAGCCAACATTGAAGGTGCTTTTGCGAGCTGCTAACGAGTGTAAGCATCTCATTTAGAGTTGATAATAAACATTTTATCATTTTAACCCTATGGTATATTGGTGGATAGTGGCGGGACCACCCTATAGTCAGGGGGTCACGTGAACACCCTGAAATTTAATTTTTTCCTTTACCCCCTTATAAAAAACATTTTAACCTCTTGAATGTTAGTTTTGCACTTGAACTCCTGATTTTGCACCCAACCTGTTGGAGTTGATTGGAAATTGTGCATCTTGAAGAAGTTCCGTATTGCCTGGTTTTGTGAAGGAAGAGGGAGGCCAAGACTATATATAGAGGCTTAAGTTCTCCTTTACTAAATACACCGGTCAGAAACACTTTAAATTTGTATTTGACTTGTTTTTTCTCTTATACTATTGTTTTAGAATGTTGTGAGATGTAGTTAAATATTTTCTTTGGAGAGTGTGGTTGTACTGGGGCCATGAGATGCTTGAGAGAAGTTTATGTGTTGTAAAAATTTGCACATAGTGTTATTCTCTAGTTGTCATTAGACAAATGGTTTGTGGTTTTTCTCCGGTTTTGGAGTTTTCCACGTTAAATTCTTGTGTTCTGATTGTGCTCATTTTATTTCTCTATGTTGTTTTCCACCAACAACTGGTATTAGAGCTTTTGGTTCAATGGGGTATTAATTTCTTAGTATGCTCTGTGGTTGCAGCTTTGTTTGACCTTCCACATTAGAAAAGACGTTTGATACTGTGAAAATGTTGTTTGAGAAAGGATCTAGCTAGAAAAGACTTGGTATTTAAGCATGGCCATTGTGACCCACCTCTGTTTTTCCTGGGAACCTACTCGGTGCACGGTTTACAGTATGTATACAGCTGAAATGATATATTTTTCAAGTGTTGTGAAGTTATACATGGAGAAATTCTTGAAGTGGTTTAGCTTCGATTGAAGTTTATTCTTTATGGTGGAGTAGGATGGTTCTTTTGAACTATGATTGTAAGTGTAAACAATGAAGGTGGAAGATGTCTTGTGTATCAATTACAATCAAGGTGGAGAATGTTAGAGTTGATTGGAAATTGAGCTTCTTGAAGAAGTCTCACATTGCCTAGTTTTGTGAAGGAAGAGGGAAGCCAAGGCTATATATAGACGCTCAAGTTCTCTTTTACAAAATGCACCAGTCATAAATACTTTAAGTTTGTATTTGACTTGTTTTTTTCTCTTATCCTATTGTTTTAGAGTGTTGTGAGATGTAGTTAAATATTTTCTTTGGAGGGTGTGGCTGTATTGGGGCCATGGGGTGCTTGAGAGAAGTCCATGTGTTGTAAAAATTTTCACATAGTGTTATTCTCTGGTTGTCATTCGACAACGGTTTGTGGTTTTTCTCTGATTTTGGAGTTTTCTACGTTAAATTCTTGTGTTCCGATTGTGCTTATTTTATTTTTTTATGTTGTTTTTCCCAACAAAAACATTTATTATCAACTCTAAATGAGATGCTTACACTTGTTAGCACCTCGCAAAATCACCTTCAAAATCACCTACAAGTGAGACTCTGGTTGGAACACTCGTCTCATCTTCACTAACAGTTCCTTCTCACTTTGCTAAGGGTGTGTTTGGCTTAGATTTTCCTCACCTCAAAACAGAAAATTTAGTGTCCCAATGCATCAAAACTCAAGAATACGAAATCTACTCCCTTGTATCTTTTTCTAATCTCAATTTCTCTAACCAAATTTAGGCTCAAAATCTTATACAAACTAATCAACTTCTTTTTTTTTTTTTTTTACTTTTTGTAAATGGAACCTTCTTGTATAACCATGCTGTTATTGGGTTCAACCATTATAGATTCTACATGTCCTCATCTTTTAGTTATTGGGTTCTCGTCCTTGATTTTCAAAAGGAGGATTGTTGTGTCACTTCTTTGGATTCTTAAATAGATGGTTGGTGTCTCAAGGTTTTATCTTTCGACTTTGTAGTTTCCGCTTTAATTTCCAAGGTTCTAATTTTGGGTTTCTATTCAACAAATTCACTTTTGGGGAGGGAGGGGAGGTCAAGGTGCAACAGGATGAAAGTGCTGGAAACACAAGAAAGGGGGATTTGAAATGTGTAGACCATAAATTGAATCTTTTCGCATAGACATTTACAATAGCACAATGAATGATGCTAAATGTATCGAGAGATATGCTTTTGTAATGATCAGTGGCGGAGATTGCCCAAAATATTGGGCGGTGCCGTAAGTACTAACTAAAATATTATAATTTAAATTAACGAAAGAGAAATATAATTTTATCAAAGATTCAAAATAACAAAACTATAATATAATATATAAAAAAAGAGATGTATCTAATATAAAAGTGCTGCTTTTCGTTTTTTTAAAGACATGAAATCTTTAATAATTGAATTAGAGCTAAAGCGTTCCACTATTACTTTTTTAATATAAACCATCATATGTCCGCAACACATTCATTTTTGTCGAAGCTATACAATAAATATACAATTTATCGATAATGAAGTTATACAACTTTCATCTTTGTTGGAAATTTTCCTCTTAAAAAACACATCAATTTTCCCAAATTTAACCATTGCATTACTCCTAAAAATTGCACAAAACAATTATCAATAATCAAAATTAATTTATTACAGTTTAACAAATAGAGTGTAAATGGATAGTTATAATCAGTTTCAATTTTTAATTTTCAATTTTCAGTCCATTGGTCACCGATGCCAACTGCAAAGCAATTCAAAAGCCGATATTGTATTATGTCATGAACCTTATATCTTCAATGTGTAACTAGTATTTTACCCGTACATACGCACGAGTGATACTGTATTTGTTATAATTTTCTATGAAATTATAAATACGTTGAAAGTTGTAAAATGTAATAAAAGAAAAAGAAAAAACTCGATAAAATGCGATATTTCAAATTTATTAAAATAGTTTTGTTGCAAAAAGTTAAAAAAAATCAGTATCTTCTTATAATATTAATAATGGAGTAAAAATGAGGAAAAAAGAAAATGAGATTTAATATAAAATTTGCACCCCCGTTGGCGCTCCATTGGCGCTCTCGTTGTTGATCCCGTTGGCACTCTTGTCGTCACTCCGTGCGGCTCACAGAAAAAAGCAAATGAGATTTAATTATTGAGTTTTTTAGAAAAAAATTAATTTGGAAATTTTTGCTAGCAGTATCGCTTTTTTGGACAATTCGTAGTGGTTAAATGAATTTTTTTGATCAATAATGATTAAATGAATTGGTTTTAGTAGTTTGAGTAGATTTTAGTAAATAGTAAATTCTACATAATTTAATAGTAATTTTATGTAATTACTGATTTTTTACAAAAAATAAATAAAAGAAGCAGAATTTTTTTTAAAAGAAAATTCTGACTACGCGCATCAGCGCGACAAGCAGCAGGCAGCTTTTGCTGCTTGTTTTGCGCACCTGTTGGTTTTTTTCTTAGCTTTTGTGCAGTTTTTTGGTCAGTTTTTCTGCCAAAAGCTGCTGTTTTTTGTTTTTTAATGGCAAAATGTCTAAAATGCCCAAAAAAATGGGCACGTGGTGCGCAAGTGGAATGTCTAAAAATGTCAGTTTGCTAGCATTTTTTTTATTATCTTAGTATTAGATTAGATTAGATATTAGATATTAGATATTAAATATTAGATAGATTAGATAGATACATTTTTACGATTGGTTTTGTACACTTAACAATTGTATAAGTGGATTATTTTTGACATTTTGCTAGCATATGAAATAATTATACTATAGTATTAGAGATTAGATTAGTATTAGATAGATATGTTTGAAGTGGAATAAAATAGAAGTAAATGGGAATAAATAGAGATTGAAGAAGAAAAAGAGAAAGAAATGAGAGAGGAAAGAAGGAATATTATGAGAGAGAGTGAAGAGAATAAAAGAACTAAAAAAAAGAGAGAGGAGAGAGATGATGAGAAAGTGTGTAAGAGAAAAAGTAAAAATTTGTAAAAAGTAGAGATTTTTTGTCTTTTAGTGGCAAAATGTGTAAAATGCCCAAAAAAATAAACACGTGACGCGCTAGTAGAATGTCTATAAATGTCAATTTGCTAGCAGTCTAGTTTTTGTAAAAAAAAAATAGCAATCTAGCAAGCCTTTTCTTCAACATGTATCAAAGCCACTTACTCTTTCTTTTACTGCAATGGGCCACATCACATCAAGCAGCAAAGTAACCTACTTTTTATCACTCAGTATAGTCTTTTTTAGTTACTTGACTTGACTTAAAGTTTATATTTTACAGTATTATATTAAATTTGTTTACTACAAACACACTACCCAGTAGTTTTTTATACTGACATTATGTTATTACCACGCTAGCTGCATTTTCTTTCCCGTGCATTCCCACTCACAAACTCTGTTTTTATTTATGTCGGCCACCGGGAGCTTCATTCACAACACCGTCTCTCTATTTTTGTTTCTATCTTCTCTTACGCTGAACCTGGATACCCCAACCATTTATCTTCTTCCCCTAAAACCAGATCTAGATTACATGGGCAATATACTAAAAAAGAAATTATGTTTTTTTCTGGGGGGTATACCATGGTATCCCTCCGCTCCCACTATGCTCGGCCAGTAGTTATGATACACTAGGTGTTGTGTGCGTGCTTAAACATAAGGTCATTAACCGAACGATCTCGCTATCATTGATGTGTATAAAGTAAAGATTATAAACAAAGTAAAGCAATGAGAGAGTTAGAAAAAGAGTACACAATTATTTTATCCTAATTCACAACAACTGTTGTTACATCTTCTCCACCCATGACAAGGTGATCTTGCCTTAAACCTTTAAGAACTTCATCCACTATAAAAGAGTATTGATCATAGCTTCTTCAGACTCCATGTGTATTCTTTCTTCAAGCATCACTAGACTCTACGCATGTATTATTTCCTCAAGCCTCATCAGGCTCTAGAGTATTCTTTCTTCAAGTCTCGCCAAACTCTAGTGTATTATTTCTTCAAGCTTCACCAAGCTCTAGACTATTCTTTACCTGCCTCTCCAGGCTAATCCACTAGAGGACCTCTCTAGTCTTTTCATCATCCTAGAAACTGTCATTGAGGAGCCATGTATTGTTTCTTTGTGCCTCACCATGCTCTAGTGTCTTCTTTCTTCGAGCTTTACCAAGCTCTAGTGTATTCTTTCTTCGAGTTTCACCAAGATCTAGTGTGTTTTTCTTCGAGCTTCACCAAGCTCTAGTGTGTTATGATTATCGCCTCCCAAGCAACCGAGTATCTATCCGTCTCTTCAGACTGTTTCACAAAAGTGAAATGCCACCACCGGGTAGATTACAACAACATTTAAGTTTATATCTAAGTGATACAAAGTCGTACTATCTTAATCAAGAGTCATGGTTAGAGATGTGAAAGTTAGAGGATCCTCTCTCTTTCTTCATTCATACGTACTAACCACATTCTTAAGCCATTCATGATGTTATTATTTGTTTATTGAAATCATAGTTAATAAAAAAAAATTGACTAAAAATAATGTATTCATTCATTCAAATCGGTGGATTACAAAAAAAAAATACAAATTTCATATTGCTCAAACTGAAAAGGTTGAATCAGCGAACAAGCTCACAGTATCCAAGTTAATAGCATAAAACCGCAAACTGCCTACAAAAAGTGACAAAATTAAAGTCACCAGAGTACCTATGCATCTGAATCTGTAGCGTTGACGACTAAGTCTTCATTAGTTGAATCTGTAGCGAGTCAAAGTTGATATATCAATCCGAACGGAACAAACACCGTAACAAGACGGGAAAACCAAACTACATCGCACAAGACGACGAACAAAACAACGAATCCGCACTTACACGACGAAATCACAAAACAAAACTCAAATCTATGTGAATAACACTTATTTAGATGAAAGGAAAGAAAAAACGATACAAATGGGTGATTCCGGGTCGAAAAATGACCCAAAACCAGCCCTCTCCAATAGATGAAGAAGAAAAGTTTGAGTTAATAATATATAATTAAGATCTTGCAGTTGCACATCTTGATTGCTTTAGAACACTCTCTTGGTTCATGCAATATCTCAGTATTTGAATAATTAGGCAGGTAGTTGATGATTTTAGCATTGACAACTAATAAAATAAAAATTCATACATAGATCAAATATCTAATAAATTTTAATTAAGTTGTTAAGTAAGAACAATATAAAATTAATTAATATTTTAACATAAATTCTTTTAAGATTTAATTAAAATATCTATAATACACATATCTCTGCTGTCAAAAAAACAAATCTATATTACCTTATTAAAAAGGAATGCTTTAATTTCTAGGGCGTGGATATGGGTCGGGTTTGTGTCTGGTGCTTTAATTGTGAAGAAACTGTACCACATTTATTAGGGTTTTAATTTTTCTACCCCCACATCTATACTCCATACAGCCACATTTGTGTTTTTTTTTTCCATTTTTACCCCTAACAAAACTCACCACTTTCAGATTTATATGTTACTACATAAACCCATAATGTATTTTTTTTATTACGAATTTAAGTATTAATACATAAATCTGGAATGCGCTTTTAATTTTAAGAATGTCTTTTAATAGCGCTTGCTAAAGTAAGCGCTATTAAATGGTAGGTTCCGAATCTATGTTTTGCAAACATAATTCCGGATTTGTGCCAGTAGTGTGTGCAGAGGATGGTGTTTAGACTTTTTAATAACGTTTACTCAAACAAGTGCAATTAAAAGACAAATACATTCCGAGTTTATGTTAAAAACATAAATCCGGAATTAAATAATATATTCTAGAATTATATTTTTAATACATAAATCTGGAAGTGGTGAATTTTTTGTAAGGGTTTTAATGGAATAAAACACAAAAGTGGGGGTATTGGACTATTGGGTATAGGAGTTGGGGTAGAAAAATTAAAGCCCCATTCAATATTCTACTAGTCTAATCTAATCTAATATCTATCTATACAAATAAACCTCACTTAAACTACCAACAATAGACTCCAACACTAATTGCCATATGTTCTTTGCTTAACAATAGAAAAGGCTACAATTGTCATTTCAAGGGCAAAAATATTTAATTTTGACAGGACCTTCTTTTTACAAGTCACCAGAGAAAATGCAGCTGGTTTTGACTTTGACGGGACAAGCATGCCAGAGAAAAATATTTAACTTTTCTCTTTCTCTTTCTTTTTCTCTTTCTCCTTTATTTCTTGGTTCTCACCCTCTTTCGTCTATTCCCAAAACCCTGATGCACTTCATCTTTCATTCACAATTCACAATCAAAATTCAAAAAAACTGAATTACCCTCACTTCTTCTTTTTCTCAGGTCTTCTGTCACTCTTCTTCCTCCTCTCCCATGGCGGTTTCGTTTGCCTTCTCCCTCACCCACAAATATGCATCAGTGTTTCTTTCTTCCACCCCCCTCATTCAGCAACAACTTGGAAAAAAACTAAAAAACGTGAATCACAGGATGAAGCAGCAACAACAACAAACCCTGGTGCATCAACTTCTTCTTCAACACCACTCTCTCTACCATTCTGGTCTTCTAGCTCCTCCCAAACCCTCTGGTCTTCATCAACTTCTTCTTCATCTTGGGTTTTAAAAGTCATTCTTTTGAGTCATTTGGTATTATATGTTTTTTAATCTTTCATTGCTGATAAGGATTTGTGTGTGTAACATGGATATTAGGGGTTTTGTACTACTTAGGTTCCCTTTTCCAATCACTCTTTAGTGATTCAGGCATTGTGATTTGGTATGTTATGGTTCACAGTTGCTGCTTTTGTATTTGGTATTGTATCATTTATATTATTGTGTATGTAATTAGTTGAGTAGAATGTGTTTGATAAAATGTTTCAATCGATATTTGGCTCACTAAGAGCAACATCCTGTTGGCCACCGGGAGCTTCATTCACAACACCGTCTCTCTATTTTTGTTTCTATCTTCTCTTACGCTGAACTTGGATACCCCAACCATTCATCTTCTTCCCCTAAAACCAGATCTAGATTACATGGGCAATATACTAAAAAAGAAATTATGTTTTTTTCTGGGGGGTATACCATGGTATCCCTCCGCTCCCACTATGCTCGGCCAGTAGTTATGATACACTAGGTGTTGTGTGCGTGCTTAAACATAAGGTCATTAACCGAACGATCTCGCTATCATTGATGTGTATAAAGTAAAGATTATAAACAAAGTAAAGCAATGAGAGAGTTAGAAAAAGAGTACACAATTATTTTATCCTAATTCACAACAACTGTTGTTACATCTTCTCCACCCATTACAAGGTGATCTTGCCTTAAACCTTTAAGAACTTCATCCACTATAAAAGAGTATTGATCATAGCTTCTTCAGACTCCATGTGTATTCTTTCTTCAAGCATCACTAGACTCTACGCATGTATTACTTCCTCAAGCCTCATCAGGCTCTAGAGTCATCTTTCTTCAAGTCTCGCCAAACTCTAGTGTATTATTTCTTCAAGCTTCACCAAGCTCTAGACTATTCTTTACCTGCCTCTCCAGGCTAATCCACTAGAGGACCTCTCTAGTCTTTTCATCATCCTAGAAACTGTCATTGAGGAGCCATGTATTGTTTCTTTGTGCCTCACCATGCTCTAGTGTCTTCTTTCTTCGAGCTTTACCAAGCTCTAGTGTATTCTTTCTTCGAGTTTCACCAAGATCTAGTGTATTTTTCTTCGAGCTTCACCAAGCTCTAGTGTGTTATGATTATCGCCTCCCAAGCAACCGAGTATCTATCCGTCTCTTCAGACTGTTTCACAAAAGTGAAATGCCACCACCGGGTAGATTACAACAACATTTAAGTTTATATCTAAGTGATACAAAGTCGTACTATCTTAATCAAGAGTCATGGTTAGAGATGTGAAAGTTAGAGGATCCTCTCTCTTTCTTCATTCATACGTACTAACCACATTCTTAAGCCATTCATGATGTTATTATTTGTTTATTGAAATCATAGTTAATAAAAAAAAATTGACTAAAAATAATGTATTCATTCATTCAAATCGGTGGATTACAAAAAAAAAATACAAATTTCATATTGCTAAAACTGAAAAGGTTGAATCAGCGAACAAGCTCACAGTATCCAAGTTAATAGCATAAAACCGCAAACTGCCTACAAAAAGTGACAAAATTAAAGTCACCAGAGTACCTATGCATCTGAATCTGTAGCGTTGACGACTAAGTCTTCATTAGTTGAATCTGTAGCGAGTCAAAGTTGATATATCAATCCGAACGGAACAAACACCGTAACAAGACGGGAAAACCAAACTACATCGCACAAGACAACGAACAAAACAACGAATCCGCACTTACACGACGAAATCACAAAACAAAACTCAAATCTATGTGAATAACACTTATTTAGATGAAAGGAAAGAAAAAACGATACAAATGGGTGATTCCGGGTCGAAAAATGACCCAAAACCAACCCTCTCCAATAGATGAAGAAGAAAAGTTTGAGTTAATAATATATAATTAAGATCTTGCAGTTGCACATCTTGATTGCTTTAGAACACTCTCTTGGTTCATGCAATATCTCAGTATTTGAATAATTAGGCAGGTAGTTGATGATTTTAGCATTGACAACTAATAAAATAAAAATTCATACATAGATCAAATATCTAATAAATTTTAATTAAGTTGTTAAGTAAGAACAATATAAAATTAATTAATATTTTAACATAAATTCTTTTAAGATTTAATTAAAATATCTATAATACACATATCTCTGCTGTCAAAAAAACAAATCTATATTACCTTATTAAAAAGGAATGCTTTAATTTCTAGGGCGTGGATATGGGCCGGGTTTGTGTCTGGTGCTTTAATTGTGAAGAAACTGTACCACATTTATTAGGGTTTTAATTTTTCTACCCCCACATCTATACTCCATACAGCCACATTTGTGTTTTTTTTCTTTCCATTTTTACCCCTAACAAAACTCACCACTTTCAGATTTATATGTTACTACATAAACCCATAATGTATTTTTTTATTACGAATTTAAGTATTAATACATAAATCTGGAATGCGCTTTTAATTTTAAGAATGTCTTTTAATAGCGCTTGCTAAAGTAAGCGCTATTAAAGGGTAGGTTCCGAATCTATGTTTTGCAAACATAATTCCGGATTTGTGCCAGTAGTGTGTGCAGAGGATGGTGTTTAGACTTTTTAATAACGTTTACTCAAACAAGTGCAATTAAAAGACAAATACATTCCGAGTTTATGTTAAAAACATAAATCCGGAATTAAATAATATATTCTAGAATTATATTTTTAATACATAAATCTGGAAGTGGTGAATTTTTTGTAAGGGTTTTAATGGAATAAAACACAAAAGTGGGGGTATTGGACTATTGGGTATAGGAGTTGGGGTAGAAAAATTAAAGCCCCATTCAATATTCTACTAGTCTAATCTAATCTAATATCTATCTATACAAATAAACCTCACTTAAACTACCAACAATAGACTCCAACACTAATTGCCATATGTTCTTTGCTTAACAATAGAAAAGGCTACAATTGTCATTTCAAGGGAAAAAATATTTAATTTTGACAGGACCTTCTTTTTACAAGTCACCAGAGAAAATGCAGCTGGTTTTGACTTTGACGGGACAAGCATGCCAGAGAAAAATATTTAACTTTTCTCTTTCTCTTTCTTTTTTTCTTTCTCCTTTATTTCTCGGTTCTCACCCTCTTTCGTCTATTCCCAAAACCCTGATGCACTTCATCTTTCATTCACAATTCACAATCAAAATTCAAAAAAACTGAATTACCCTCACTTCTTCTTTTTCTCAGGTCTTCTGTCACTCTTCTTCCTCCTCTCCCATGGCGGTTTCGTTTGCCTTCTCCCTCACCCACAAATATGCATCAGTGTTTCTTTCTTCCACCCCCCTCATTCAGCAACAACTTGGAAAAAAACTAAAAAACGTGAATCACAGGATGAAGCAGCAACAACAACAAACCCTGATGCATCA
The DNA here is from genome assembly GCA_039519185.1 of Astragalus membranaceus. Classification (NCBI taxonomy): domain Eukaryota; kingdom Viridiplantae; phylum Streptophyta; class Magnoliopsida; order Fabales; family Fabaceae; genus Astragalus; species Astragalus membranaceus. Next base: position 61,276,158 of record CM076849.1, read on the forward strand.
ACTTCTTCTTCAACACCACTCTCTCTACCATTCTGGTCTTCTAGCTCCTCCCAAACCCTCTGGTATTCATCAACTTCTTCTTCATCTTGGGTTTTAAAAGTCATTCTTTTGAGTCATTTGGTATTATATGTTTTTTAATCTTTCATTGCTGATAAGGATTTGTGTGTGTAACATGGATATTAGGGGTTTTGTACTACTTAGGTTCCCTTTTCCAATCACTCTTTAGTGATTCAGGCATTGTGATTTGGTATGTTATGGTTCACAGTTGCTGCTTTTGTATTTGGTATTGTATCATTTATATTATTGTGTATGTAATTAGTTGAGTAGAATGTGTTTGATAAAATGTTTCAATCGATATTTTGGCTCACTAAGAGCAACATCCTGTTGGCCATTTTAGCTTTTTTACATCATAAGAAGGCTCTCATGCAAGTTTGTGTTGCACACCACTGATAGTGCCACACACCTACCCTTCTAGTGTGAATCAGGGGATAATGTGTTATGATTTGTTTCCTTTTATATTATATATGTATATTTACAATACCTATTTAGGCCGTACAAATTAGGAATTAAAAGATTTGTAATTATTGTTTGTAATCCCCTAAACTCTATTAATAGAGAGAATACGATCAATAGAAGGCATCAAGCCAAATTTACTGACATGGTATCAGACTAGGTTTGATCCCAAAAACCTGTTTTGATTTTTTTCTTGGTTGTTGCTGGTGCATCCCGTTTGTTCGTCAGTATTGCTCCTGACCTCTGTTGGTTGCCTCTGACCCTGTTACGATTTCGTCCCTGGTGATTTCGTTCGTTTCGTCTGACCCTGTTGCGATTTCGTCCCTGGTGATTTCGTTCGTTGACTCCTGCTTTCTCCTAGTTGCATCTAGATCCAATTGCGATTTCATTTGGGGATCTTGCTCTTGCGGTGCACTTCGCCATCTCTGTTTCGTTCTTGTTCATGATTCTTGCCCTCTCCTTCTCGCTCGCGATTCCGTTTGCGACTTCTTGGTTCTCGCTGATCTTGGTTGGGTTCTTGGTTCGTTTTGGTATTCGTTAGTTGCGTTCTGTGCTTCTCAGTTCTCACCGGCACTGTCTCTATTGTTCAAGTAGTTAGCGCTGGTACGTGCTCTTCATTTGGTGTTCCTATTGGTTAGACTTGTAATCACTTGGTTCCTGTGGTTAGCGCTGGTACGTTATCATCAATTGGTTCGTGTGGTTTGTTTGTCTCTTGTCCTATTTGTTGCTTCTGGTCTTGTTATTCGTTTATTCCCTATTGGTTATTTATTTGCCAATTTTTTAATGGCTTCGGATAAAGAAAGGGATAACTTTTGTGTTCGTTTCACTGGTAAGAACTATGCTGCTTGGGAATTCCAATTTAGGATGTATGTCAAAGGGAAAGGTTTATGGAGTCACCTTGATGGAATTTCTAAGGTGCCAGAAGATAAAATTGCCTTAGATGCATGGGAAGTCAAAGATGCTCAAATTATTTCTTGGATTTTGAGCACTATTGATCCTCAGTTGATCAATAATTTGCTCTCTTTCTCAACTGCTCAAGAAATGTGGGATTATTTAATGCGCATCTACAACCAGAACAATACAGCCAAGTGCTTTCAGTTGGAACTTGATATCACCAATTACAAACAAGGTAATTCTTCTATTCAAAAATATTATTCTGGTTTTTTGAATCTATGGACAGAACACTCTGCCATTATATATGCTGTTGTTCCCAAAACTTCACTGTCGGCGGTCCAAGATGTCTACAACACTAGTAATTGAGATCAATTTCTCATGAAACTTCACCCAGAATTTGAGGCTGTCCAAGGTGCATTGCTGAATTAGAATCCTATTCTTTCTTTGGATACATGTGTTGGTGAACTTCTCAGGGAAGAGCAACGTCTCATTACCCAAGGAACCATGTCTGATGTAAATCCACACATGCCTCACTAAATTTAGGATCTAGAAAATTACAAATCTCTATGAATCTCTAAGTCATGAATATGAATAAGAACACAATTTCAAGATTAGATCATGACACTTACTTGAAGAACACAAAAGTGAAGAAAGAATCAAATGTGGAAAGAATAGAGATGAAGTAGAGAATGATGTCCGCCACTTCTTCCTTGGGAAGAAGATGAAGACCACACGCCGCTTTGAGCTTCTCCAAGCCTCAAAGGTAGCTGCTCATGGTTCCATTCCAAGAACCAAGGGAGAGAAAACTATGCTCTCAAAAATCATAATTCTATTTCTTCAAAAGTCTCTCAATTACACTTGGACTTAGGGAATCTATATTGTGGACCTAATGTCCAATCTAAAACACAAAACAAGGCCCAAGTCCATTCCTTCCTATACTAGGTCGTAGCCTCCTACTAAATCCAACATGGCTCAAATTACAAGTCCTTACAATTATTAAACAAAGAAAGAAAAGCATAGGGAACGCTAGGGTTTGGTTATCCTAGAAATACCATATTATTTACATGGTCACCTTTAATGTGCTTTTGTCTTAATAATTAGATTAAGCACATTAAAGTATTTTCCCTTGACTTCTTGTTTTTCGTCTTTTGAGCTTTGTTCCTTGTGACATTCATCCAAGCTCCATGATTAGGCTAGGCATGCACGTGGGCTCACATCAATGTCTCATGATGTTGTCTCTTCTGAACCTGTAACTTCCCTAAATTTTAAATGTACGAATTAAGGGAATTGTGAACGACTTAATAATTTGGGTGGAATAATTAGTCGCGACTCGAGCGTGAGTAGTCGAGAAATAAATGTCTAGTGAAAACCGTGGGATTAAAAGCGATTTCCAGCACCTAAACCATAACTTAAATGGGCCAAGGGCAGTTTGGTCTTTTCACCATCACTAAAACCCTCAGCCCATCTGAACCACACATCTCATCTCCATTTTTCCCTTCACTTAATCTGAACCAAGTGAGATCACGTTATGATGAGATAAGACGGACTAAAGGCCCTAAGGTTAAGAATAAGATTAAGTTATGTTTATGTCAAGTTAGTATTTTGTTATGCTCATGTTCAGGTATATTAAAATATATACATCAGTTCAGTCTAGAATGACGACCCTATTACAGTTTAGTGTACTAGGGGAGGGGAAGTCATGAGCCCTATGAACCTAGGCCCCATGAGGTTTGCCCACTAGTGATTAGTGGATTGGGTTCACCGGGAGTTTATTTTGCCAAATGACCGGTGATATGCTAAAAATCATGTGTTAGTGTTGCCTCTCGTAGCCGGCTTAAGGGTTATGAGGACAACGTTAGAATTATCCACATAGTCGACTATTAGGACTATGAGTACTTGAATTAAGCATAATGAACCGAGAGAGTTAGTAAGGAGTCTCGATAGAACTCGTTGAGACATGTTGTCTCACCCAATCATTGTTGTTGTTTTTTTTTTCAGAGATGCATGATAAGTTGAAGATGATGAGGCATGGGCCTAGAGCTAGTTGAGGAGTTGCCGACGCTTTTAGTTATTCTGTCATGTATTTTCCTTTCAGTATCTTAGATTGTTCGATTGTATGACTGACGTTTGTAAAACTTGTAAATCGCTTCCGCAGACTTCTAATTTTGGTATTGAACACTAAGTTGAGTGATGTAAGGAACGAATTTCAATTGTTCTAATTAAGTTATGTCCAGTTATGTAAGTGCGCTTGATGTGTTTTGCATTGATGTTCAGTTTGTGTTCAATATATTAAAAAGGAAGTTACTCTGGTATATTCCAGTAGTGCATTTCGGTAATTTCTACAAGTTAGAAATTATCGGGGTGTTACAATTGGTATCAGAGCAGTTCGACCTAGTCGGGCATAGTGACCTTACGGTCGAGAGGATGTTAGATCGAGTCAGTTAGGGACTTAGATGATTGACTGTCAGAACCTTTCAGTATATTGTGTGAAGTATTGAGTCAGGATCCGCTCAATGTTTTATGTGAGTTACTGAGAATGATGACTATTGGTTGCCTCGACCCCGAAAATGTCCGAACCCTAAACCATAGGATTTCTAGCCATCTCGTTTCATAAGAGCGCGCAGCAGAAGTAGAGGGCTACAGATGACGTGCCGGAACGACAGATGGGCATCAGTGATGATTCGAAGGAGCTGTGGATGACCGTTTAATTCTTGAAACCGGTTCAACCATAGGGTCATGTAGAGAGTTCAGGTTACATTAAGTATGGACGAAAACTTGGTTGCACTAAAGAGCAAAACCGCTTTTGAAAATGTATCTTGGTTCTTTTTCTAAACTCTTTGATGCGATCAGGATTTCCTTCGATAGTTAATGTGCGGAGATAGAATTGACTATGGTCAATCCAAGTTGGGGTGAAATCCCTTTAAGTGCCGCGAAGTGGAGTTAGGGTTTAACTTCTGAAGTGGAATGAAGGTACATGAAGCTTCAGGATACTGTTCATTGAGTAACTTGGACGATTTTGGGGACAAAATCTTTCAAGTTGGGGTGATTGTAACATCCCTAAATTTTAAATGTACGAATTAAGGGAATTGTGAACGACTTAATAATTTGGGTGGAATAATTAGTCGCGACTCGAGCGTGAGTAGTCGAGAAATAAATGTCTAGTGAAAACCGTGGGATTAAAAGCGATTTCCAGCACCTAAACCATAACTTAAATGGGCCAAGGGCAATTTGGTCTTTTCACCATCACTAAAACCCTCAGCCCATCTGAACCACACATCTCATCTCCATTTTTCCCTTCACTTAATCTGAACCAAGCCTTCCCTCACTTAACCATTTTTTCAGAAATCTAGAAAGAGCTGAAACCTTGAGAGAAAGGAGAAGAAGAGGCGCGAATAGGAGAAGGAAAGAGGAGCAGGGGAATTCTTGGATCCTGAGTGCATGTAGGCCTTCTTTCCACTTTTCCATTCCATTTTCGTTTTCCTTTCCATTGGTACCATTTTCAGAAACTGATTCACCTTCCTTCCCTCTTTTCCATTCTTTCGAACCATGAAGCCCAAGAGGAAGATGCTGAAATCTTGAGCTGTGTTGGTTGCATGTTTAGTGGGAGCTATTGAGGAGTATATTCTGAGTCTGCATTTTGAATTTGGGAGGAGTTTAGTTTTGCTAAGTTGTTGCCTCAGTTTGCTCAGAAGTGGAAGTTGCTGTCATAAAACGGGTCGAACTCTAGCGGAGATTGTTCGTGTTTACGGTTCGGTAGATTCGTACATCGGCTCGACTTCTCGCAATTTTTCAATTCGGTGAGTTCTATACTCACTAGGGAAATTGTTATTAATATATGTGTTGATTGTTTCTTGATGAAATCATGCTTGATGGTTGAATTGGTTGCTGTTTGGACACTTAAATTGTTGCTAAGCTCACTGTGTAGAGACTTTCTGGGTAGGTTCGGATTTCGGCTAACTGGGACTGTTTTGCTAGTTGATAAATTATATATCTTACCATTTTAGAAACTAGACTGAAGGCATGTCATTTTGGATTTGGTTTGGTCGCATTTGGAGTAGTATAGCTCCAGTTATAGGCTTCACAAGTTAGGGTAAAATTCTGAGGACATTCTGGACATAGTGTCAGTGTTCTGGGATTTGTGGTTGCAATTGAGATCCTTTCTGAATGATTTTGATTTCATTGAAGACTAGACTTAATTTACTACTGTTTAGGCTCAAGTTTCAGGTTAATTGAGTAAGTTTTGATCACTTTTGGAAGATTGCAATCTAGGTCACAGTTGTTGCCCCATTTTTTGGACCTACTGCCTTGTTTGTGAAAAACTGTACTATTTGACTCATCATTCTGAAATTATAAAAATACAGCCAGAGACTAGACATCATGAGCTTTCCGTAGAGAGGTTGTTCGCTAAATTCCGATGTCGTCTGGTTTGGCCTTTCGATTGTGAAAACCGGTGTCAAGTCGCTTTGTGAGAATACGCTTTGGATGTAGAGTTATGTGATAATTTAGTTGAGATTGTGATTGATTATTATGATATTAATTATGATTGAGGTAACTTCATGTTATGATTATGCTGAGTGTGGTTGATGTAATTATGTTTGGATTGAATGGTGAATAATTATGAGTTAAGTTAAGACTTTAGAAATCACGAGTGAGATCACGTTATGATAAGATAAGACGGACTAAAGTCCCTAAGGTTAAGAATAAGACTAAGTTAAGTTTATGTCAAGTTAGTATTATGTTATGTTCATGTTCAGGTATATTAAAATATATACATCAGTTCAGTCTAGGGTGACGACCCTATTACAGTTTAGTGTACTAGGGTAGTATGAACCTAGGCCCCATGAGGTTTACCCACTAGTGATTAGTGGATTGGATTCACCGGGAGTTTTTTTTGCCAAATGACCGGCGATATGCTAAAAATCATGTGTTAGTGTTGCCTTTCGTAGCCGGCTTAAGGGTTATGAGGACAACGTTAGAATTATCCACATAGTCGACTATTAGGACTATGAGTACTTGAATTAAGCATAATGAACCGAGAGAGTTAGTAAGGGGTGTTGACTCTCTGTCATATGATATAAGTTGCTCAATTTTAGAACCAAAACTGCATGAGTTTGATTGTAAATTCTGTTGATTAACGGGGAATTAGCCTAGTTTAGATCAATGTATTAGGATTCATTTTGTAAGCTAATTCACTCACTCCTGGTGCTAATTGCAATGGAAGACCTTCAAGTTGTCATAGCATCAACTAGGGAACCAGACATTTTGCCTAGTGGTGCAATAGGAAGCTGAAGGAGAACTTTCTGTCACTTTTCGCATCGCGACCAGGAGGCGTCGCGTCGCGACGCCGCAGAAGTATTTTGCAGGATTTGTTTCTGGAAGATTTCGCGTCGCGACGTAGCAGAAGTATTTCGCAGGATTTGTTTCTGGAAGATTTCGCGTCGCGACGGGTGTGGGTCGCATCGCGATGGTGCGTAAAAATTAGGGTTTTTAAGGATTTTTCAGCGAAATTTCGATGGTCTTGGTCATTGGAGCGCAGCTAGGGTTTGGAACAGCTTGGAGGTGCGATTTTGGAGTCTTCCAATCACTTGGGAACAAGGATTGAAGGTTTCTATGGCTTCCTCTATTTGCTTCTTCTCCTTTATCTTATGTTGTACTCTTTTCACCATGTGTAACTAATTTCTTTTGATTAGGGAGAGATGATTCTCCCCAACCCTATCTTATGGATTCTTGTTATGGTTAATACAATTAGTTGTTTGATTTATCATAAGTCTATACCTCTTGGTTTAATGCTTTATAGTTACATATGATAATTATAATGATTTAGGGTATGTGATCACATAGGGATATGGGTTGCATGCTTGATATGGGGTTTTAGATCATAAACTTGTGATCACTATAGGAATGTGGGATTGGATTTATGAATTCTTATTTTCTAGGGTTCAAGGCTTTACCAATTGGCATGATTCACCTAAGGAATTAGGATAACTCAATTAGGTAAAAGGGGTTTTGAGGCAAGGAATTGTCCTTAACCTACTTAGTGAATTGAATTTGGTATTTCAAACAATTAATTTGTGATTAGCTGAAGGTTCATAAGATAGGTGAGGGGAGAGTATTCGGCCCCTAATTGCTTGTCTGTATTCTGTTTTACAACCAATTTATTTTGCGTCACTGAAATTCCAACTTCATCCAGTTTTCACATCTCAGAGTTAATAACTTAGCCATTGTTAACAACACGCAATCCCTGTGGATACGACCGGTCTTACCGTTCTTTTATTACTTGCGACATTTGGTACACTTGCCAAAAGTTTAACAAGTTTTTGGCGCCGTTGCCGGGGATTGTTGATTTAGTTGTCAACAAGACAAATGAGTTGATTCTTAGATTTTAGTTTTACTTTTTGTTTTTATTTATTTAATTATTTATTTTTGGTACTCAGTGATTTTATTGGACTTGTTGACGGTTTGCTTAGTATTTCAGAAATTTGTTTATGCGGGACAAAACTGCGAGAGAATTGTTATTTGACCCAGAGATTGAAAAGACAACAAAAGCAAACCCAAAGAAAGCAAAGCTAGCTAAGCAGCAAGCCCAGAAAGTGTCACAGGTACACTCAGCTTCAACCTCTGTTCCGGAAGATTCTTCGACTGAAGAGGCAGAAATGGCTGAGGATCCACCTCCAAGATGCACTCTTGGTGACTTCGGGAGGAGAAATCAGGGCACTCAAGCATTCATTTTCCAACCAGTGGGAGTTGCCCAATTTGACATCAAATCTTTTGTGCTCACTGCCTTAAAATCAGAGCAGTTTTCAGGATCAGATGCAGCAGACCCCAAGCAACACCTTTTCCAGTTTTATGAGATATGTGGAACTACACACCCTGAGGGAGTTAATGAAAGCGCCAAGAAATTGCGCCTGTTTCCATTCACACTAACAGGCAGGGCTAAGGATTGGTTGAACACCATACCAGCAGGAACTGTGAACACTTAGGGCGAACTGGAAAATAAGTTCTTGGAACGATTCTTCCCAATCTCCAAGTTCATTAAAAAGAGAGAAGAAATCTCAAACTTCGCACAAGGGGATTGAGTCCCTATATGATTCCTGGGAAAGATTTAAATTATTGCTAAAAAAATGTCCAGGGCATGGTATTGATGATTTTCTGCAGCTGCAAACTTTCTGCCATGGGTTGCGACCTCAGACTAGGATGATGTTAGATGCCTCAGCTCGAGGATCTCTAGGCACTAAGACTTGGGAGGAAGCAAAACAGCTGGTGGAAGATATGGCTTCTAATGAGTATAGGATCCAGAAGGATCGTGGAGCTGTGAGTAAAAAGGGTGTGCTGGAATTGGACTCTAACAGTGCTGTGTTGGCCCAACAAAAGTTAATGTCTATGCAAATTGAAGCTCATACTAAGCAGTTAACTACAGCTTGCGAAGTTGGTTCAAAGGCTCAAGCAACCGTTCAAGCAGTGCAAACGAGTAGGTGCAACTATTGTGGTAGAGAAGCCCATGAGGGTGATTGCGCAACTCATGGAGAAATGGTTGAACAGGCAAGTTACATGGGAAACTTTCAAAAGCAAGGTGGGAACCCGTATTCTAACACCTACAATCCTGGGTGGAAGAATCATCCTAACTTCTCTTGGAAGAATAATGAGGCCTCAGGTTCAAACCAACAGCAGTCTCAAGCACCTGCTCCACAGCAAAAGAACCCTTCTCGTTTGGAAGATGCTTTGACACAGTTCATGCAAATGACCAAGAACACTTTCCAATCCCAAGAACAAGTTATGAAAAACATGGGGAAGAACCATGAAGCATCAATGAAGAACTTGGAGATTCAGATTGGTCAGTTGTCAAAGCAACTTGCTGAGAGATCTAATGGTAGTTTCCCAGCTAGCACTATGGATAACCCCAAGAATGAGAGTTGCAATGCTATCTCATTGAGAAGTGGTAGAGAACTGAACCCTGTTGGGGTAACGAAACTCAAACCTAGAGAAGAGAGTAGTGAAACTGAGGTGTTGAGGGAGGATTTAAAAAGGAAAAGTGAAGGAGTCGAAAATGAGTTGTGTAAAAAAAATGAGGGAGTTGTGAAGTCTAACCAAAAAGAAAGTTTGTTCAATGAAAAATTGCAGGTAGACGACAAGCTCAAGGAAATTCCTTCATACAGGAAATTGCCATACCGTCAAGTGCCCAAGAAGAATCAGAAAGAAGAGCAATTCACTAAGTTCTTGGAGATTTTCTCGAGTCTCCAAATCAACATTCCTTTTGCAGAAGCCTTAGAGCAAATGCCCATGTATGCAAAGTTTATGAAGGAATTGTTGACTAAGAAGAGGAGGTTCAAAGATGATGAAACTGTGGCTCTGACTGAAGAGTGTAGTGCCATTATTCAAAGAAAACTTCTTCCCAAGTTAAAAGATCCTGGAAGTTTCACCATACCTTGCACCATCGGTAACTTGACAATAGGGAAGGCCCTCTGCGACTTGGGAGCAAGCATCAACCTGATGCCCTTGTCTATGTTAAATAAGCTCGGGGGAGGTGAGGTGAAACCCACTAGGATGTCTCTGCAGCTCGCTGATAAATCAATCAAACATCCTTATGGGATCTTAGAAGATGTTCTGGTATGAGTTGATAAATTCTTGTTTCCCGTTGACTTTGTGAATCTTGAAATGGAGGAAGATGCAGATGTTCCAATCCTCCTTGGTAGACATTTTTTGGCCACTAGGCGAGCCCTGGTAGATGTACAACAAGGTAAGCTAATGTTAAGGTTCTAAGATGAGGAGGTAACTTTCAATGTCTTTGAAGCCATGCGGCACTCGGACGACCAAGAGAAATGTTTTAGGGTGGACGTGATTGAAGACTCAGTGCAAGAAACCTTTAGACATAATCTACCCTCTCCTCCTTTAGAGAAGGTAATTGTGAATTCTATTGAGGGGTTGGATGAAAACTTTGGTAGTGAAGTAAAAGACTGCATTCGTCAGTTCGAAGTTTCCCAGGTAGAAAGGATCTCCAAGAAAAGGGAAGAGCTGACTAGGGGGGAGAACCTAGAAAAAGGAACTCCCGAATTAAAACAACTCCTCTCTCATTTAAAGTATGTATTCCTTGGGAGCGATAATCAATACCCAGCTATTATCAGTAGTTCTTTAACCAAGTTGGAAGAGGAAAAACTGATGAGAGTGTTGAGAGGAAACAGAACTGCACTTGGTTGGACTATCTCTGACCTTAAGGGGATTAGTCCGGTTTTTTGCATGCATAAGATCAAGCTCGAGGAAGAGTTCAAACCTGTGATTCAACCACAGCGAAGGTTGAACCCCACCATGAAAGATGTGGTGAGGAAAGAAGTATTGAAGCTCTTAGATGCCGGGATGATTTATCCTATTTCAGACAGCTCGTGGGTGAGTCCAGTCCATGTGGTGCCCAAGACAGGTGGTATGACCGTGGTTAAAAATGAGAAGAATGAGCTGATCCCTATTCGCACAGTCACAGGGTGGAGAATGTGTATTGACTACCGGAGATTGAACCAAGCCACACGGAATGACCACTTCCCTCTACCATTCATGGATCAGATGTTGGAAAGATTGGCTGGACAAGCTTTCTATTGCTTTCTGGATGGATACTCTGGATACAACCAAATAGCAGTGGATCCTGGAGATCAAGAGAAGACTGCCTTTACATGCCCGTTTGGTGTGTTTGCTTATCGGAGGATGCCCTTCGGGTTGTGTAACGCCCCTGCTACTTTTCAAAGGTGCATGCTTTCTATATTCTCTGATATGATGGAAAATGCTATTGAGGTATTTATGGATGACTTTTCTGTTTTTGGACCTTGCTATGATTCTTGTTTGGCTAACCTTGATGCAGTTTTGAAGAGATGCACCGAAACCAATTTAGTTTTGAATTGGGAAAAGTGCCACTTTATGGTTCAAGAAGGAATTGTTCTTGGCCATAAATTTTCGTCAAAAGGCATTGAGGTTGATCAAGCAAAAGTCGAAATTATAGAAAAGTTACCTCCTCCTGCGAATGTGAAGGGAGTGAGAAGTTTTTTAGGACACGCCGGATTTTATCGACGTTTCATAAAAGACTTCTCCAAGATTGCAAAACCTTTATGCAATCTACTTGTCAAGGAGAATGAATTTGTTTTTGATAATGAATGTTTGTGTGCTTTTAATGTATTAAAGGAGAAACTAATTTCGGCCCCAGTCATTGTAGCCCCTGATTGGGATATTCCCTTTGAATTAATGTGTGATGCTAGTGATTATGCAGTGGGTGCAGTGTTGGGGCAGAGATCGGGGAATTCTTTCATGCTATATATTATGCTAGCAAGGTTTTAAATGAAAATAAGGTGAATTATGCGACAACTGAAAAAGAGCTGCTAGCTATAGTATTTGCATTGGAAAAATTTCGTTCCTATTTGGTTGGCTCTAAAGTGATTGTTTTTACTGACCATGCTGCAATAAAATATTTGCTAACCAAGGGCGAGTCTAAGCCTCAACTCCTTAGATGGATTTTGCTTTTGCAGGAATTCGACTTGGAGATCAAAGACAAAAAGGGGAGCGAGAATGTGGTAGCAGATCATCTGTCTAGGCTGGAAAACAAAGAGGTGACTGTTCGAGAGAAAGAAATCCTTGAAGAGTTCCCCGGTGAAAAGTTGTTCGCAATTGCAGAGAGACTGTGGTTTGCCGACATAGCAAATTACAAGGCAGGCGGAATGGTCCCCGAAAACTTCACATGGCAACAAAAGAAGAAGTTCCTCCGTGATGTCCAACATTATCTTTGGGATGACCCCTTTCTCTTCAAGGTTGGAACAGATGGGCTCCTTAGAAGATGCATTTCTGGTAGTGAAAGTCAAAAGATTCTATGGCATTGTCATGATTCTCCATGTGGAGGTCACTACGATGGAGAACGCGCAGCTGCAAAAGTACTCCAATCTGGGTTTTATTGGCCATCCCTCTTTAAGGATGCGCAAAATCATGTAAAAAGTTGTGATAAGTGCCAAAGGACTGGTAATATTTCACGAAAGGGGGAGATGCCATTGAACCCTATACTTGAAGTAGAAGTGTTTGAGTGTTGGGGCATTGACTTCATGGGACCCTTCCCACCATCTCATTCTTGTCAATATATCTTGGTGGCGGTGGACTATGTTTCTAAATGGGTGGAAGCCAGTGCCACTTCGAAAAATGATTCTCAAACTGTGGTTAAATTTGTAAAGAAAAACATTTTCTCAAGATTTGGTGTGCCAAGAGTCTTGATCAGTGATGGGGGTAGCCATTTTTGTAACACTCAGCTTAGCAATGTCCTATCCAGGTATAGTGTAAAGCACAAAGTGTCAACTCCTTATCATCCTCAGTGCAATGGTCAAGTAGAAGTGTCAAACAGAGAAATCAAGAGAATATTAGAGAAGACGGTGGGGAACTCAAGGAAGGATTGCGCAGTGAAGGTAGATGATACACTGTGGGCATACAGGACAGCTTATAAGACACCCTTAGGTATGTCTCCTTACCAATTGGTTTATGGCAAATCTTATCATTTGCCGGTTGAATTGGAACACAAAGCATTTTGGGCGTTGAAGTTTTTGAATTTTGACCCCACATCAAGTGGAGATAAGAGAATCCTACAACTTCATGGGTTAGAGGAGATGTGCCTGCATGCATATGAGAATAACAAAATCTACAAGGAAAAGATGAAGGTGTATCACGACAAACACATTTCAAGGAAGGAATTTTACCCTGGACAACAAGTGTTGTTGTTTAACTCGAGACTCAAGTTGTTTCCAGGAAAACTGAAATCCTAGTGGTCGGGCCCATTTCTTGTTAAAGAAGTGACACCGTACGGAGCAATAGAAGTGGAAGAGCCAGAGTCCAAAAGATCTTTTAAGGTAAATGGACAACGACTCAAGCCATACCATGGTAAGGCGGTAGAAGAGGCTCAAATGGTTCTCATGATAAGAGACCCATAGGGTCTAAAAGACGTCAAGCTAGTGACGTTAAAGAATCGCTTAGTGGGAGGCAGCCCATTGATGAGCACCTCTCTTCCTCTCCTTGAGCAGGGGGCTCACCTTATCACTATTACTTGTTTTGAGTTTTTTATCTTTCTTCCCTTTTGACTTTATTTTGCATTTGGTCTGTACTATATTGTTACAACTTATTCTGTGATATTGAGGTACCACTATCCTAAGCTTTCTAGAAGCAACTTCAATTATGATGATTTGTGGCATTTAGTCTAACATGTTTGCATTTTACCTTCTGATTACTAGCATGTCAATTTTTCTCATCAAGTTTTATCTGTGGTCATGACAAAAGCAGAGGAAGATCTGGATCATCTGTGGGCATTCTCTCGAGTGCATCTCTTAACCCAACTGTGAGGTTTGAGCCCAAACACTTATTCTATTCATTGTGTGTATTCCTTGCCTGCTTTAGTCTCAGAACTTGCGCTGGTACTTAACTATCTTACATGTGATTTACGCATACACTGAGGCAATTTTTTTTTTTTGGAACCCTTGAGCCTTTCACGCCACCTGAACTAAATGTTTATCCTTGTTAGCCCCTCTGAGCCTAATTGTTATTTTTGTGTTTTTTCTGCAAATCATAGCCTAGTTTTTCTTAACTTGGAGTTAGGTGGAACAAAAGTTTGAGAGTGGGAAAAATGTTAAGTTTGGGGTTGCTCTAGGAATAGCAACATTCTAAGTTTGGGGTGGTATACAAGAGGAAGGAACATACAAAGAAAATAAAGAAAAAGAAAAAAAAATATATATATATATTTCAAAAAAAGTTATATATAAATAAATAAGTAAATAATTTCTTCTCTTGTGGAATGCTTTGGGGAAAATGGGTAAATGAGTGAGATTGTTGAAATTGACAAAGAGAGAAGTAGGCCTAACTCCAACTTGTAACCTACTTATCCAAATGTTATCCACCCTTACCTAAGCCCTGTTACAACCTGGAAAGTCCTCAAATAGTGTGTATGTGTATCATGTGTATAGATGTGTATAGAAATTGTTCAAGCCTATGAAACGATGATGCAGGCATTGTGAATTGAGTGACCACCTTAGACACTTCAAAGAGAGATTGGTGAGATGTGTGAAAAAGAGAGAACTTGAGAACGCTTGCCTGCTTATGATCTTGTATTTTCCAAATCGGTTGTCTTGCTACAGTATTAGGTTGATGATGATTTTTGATATGCTGTGTGGTTAACTGGTTTGTGTGGAATGTGTGACAGCTAAATTAAAAAAGTAGCCACAGCCTGAATTGAATGTTTGCTTGAGGACAAGCAAAAATTTAAGTTTGGGGTTGTGTTGACTCTCTGTCATATGATATAAGTTGCTCAATTTAAGAACCAAAACTGCATGAGTTTGATTGTAAATTCTGTTGATTACCGGGGAATTAGCCTAGTTTAGATCAATGTATTAGGATTCATTTTGTAAGCTAATTCACTCACTCATGGTGCTAATTGCAATGGAAGACCTTCAAGTTGTCATAGCATCAACTAGGGAACCAGACATTTGCCTAGTGGTGCAATAGGAAGCTGAAGGAGAACTTTCTGTCACTTTTCGCGTCGCGACCAGGAGGCGTCGCGTCGCGACGCAGCAGAAGTATTTCGCAGGATTTGTTTCTGGAAGATTTCGCGTCGCGACAAGGAGGCGTCGCGTCGCGACGCGACAGAAGTATTTCGCAGGATTTGTTTCTGGAAGATTTCGCGTCGCGACGGGTGTGGGTCGCGTCGCGATGGTGCGTAAAAATTAGGGTTTTTAAGGATTTTTCAGCGAAGTTTCGATGGTCTTGGTCATTGGAGCGCAGCTAGGGTTTGGAACAGCTTGGAGGTGCGATTTTGGAGTCTTCCAATCACTTGGGAACAAGGATTGAAGGTTTCTATGGCTTCCTCTATTTGCTTCTTCTCTTTTATCTTATGTTGTACTCTTTTCACCATGTGTAACTAATTTCTTTTGATTAGAGAGAGATGATTCTCCCCAACCCTATCTTATGGATTCTTGTTATGGTTAATACAATTAGTTGTTTAATTTATCATAAGTCTATACCTCTTGGTTTAATGCTTTATAGTTACATATGATAATTATAATGATTTAGGGTATGTGATCACATAGGGATATGGGTTGCATGCTTGATAAGGGGTTTTAGATCATAAACTTGTGATCACCATAGGAATGTGGGATTGGATTTATGAATTCTTATTTTCTAGGGTTCAAGGCTTTACCAATTGACATGATTCACCTAAGGAATTAGGGTAACTCAATTAGGTAAAAGGGGTTTTGAGGCAAGGAATTGTCCTTAACCTACTTAGTGAATTGAATCTGGTATTTCAAACAATTAATTTGTGATTAGCTGAAGGTTCATAAGATAGGTGATGGGAGAGGATTCGACCCCTAATCGCTTGTCTTTATTCTGTTTTACAACCGTTTTATTTCGCGTCACTGAAATTCCAACTTAATCCAGTTTTCACATCTAAGAGTTAATAACTTAGCCATTGTTAACAACACGCAATCCCTGTGGATACAACCGGTCTTACCGTTCTTTTATTACTTGCGACATTTGGTACACTTGCCAAAAGTTTAACAAGGGGTCTCGATAGAACTCGCTGAGACAAGTTGTCTCACCCAATCATTGTTGTTGTTTTTTTTCAGAGATGCAGGATAAGTTGAAGATGATGGGGCATGGGCCTGGAGCTAGATGAGGAGTTGCCGACGCTTTTAGTTATTCTGTCATGTATTTTCCTGTCAGTATCTTAGACTGTTCGATTGTATGACTTACGTTTGTAAAAGTTGTAAATCGCTTCCGCAGACTTCTTATTTTGGTATTGAACACTAAGTTGAGTGATGTAAGGAACGAATTTCAATTGTTCTAATTAAGTTATGTAAGTGCGCTTGATGTGTTTTGCATCAATGTTCAGTTTGTGTTCAATATATTAAAAAGGAAGTTACTCTGGTATATGCCAGTAGTGCATTTCGGTAATTTCTACAAGTTAGAAATTATCGGGGTGTTACAGAACCTGTGACGGTTGCATATGCTGCTCAGAGTAAAGGTAAAGGCCGTGATATGCGATAGGTCCAATGATTTTCTTGCAAACAGTTTGGACATGTTTCTCGAGTTGCCCGATGAAGTCTTGCAATTACAGCAAACAACAGGGTCATATCATCTCTGACTGCCCCACGTGTCCCCCACGGCCAACACAACGTAAGGTGCAGGCACTTCATGCCACTACCACTACAGCTGGCAGTTCTTCCACCACGGGTGCATCTGATGCTAGTTCTTTACACCCTGATTTGATTCAACAAATGGTACTTTCTGCTCTTTCAGCCTTGGGAATTACTGGTAAGTCTTCTTTCGTTTCTCGTCCATGGTTACTTGACTCTGGTGCATCAAACCACATGACGAGTTCCTCTGAACACTTGCACAATTTACATCCTTATACTGGTAGTCAGAAAATTAAACTTGCTGATGGTATTACACTTCCTATAACTAATGTTGGTGACATCGACTCTAAGTTTCGAAATGTGCTTGTATCACCTGGACTTGCTTCCAATTTATTGTCTGCTGGTCCATTAGTGGATGACGGTTGTGATGTTAATCTTACTCGGGCTGCTGTTTCCACTCCAGTTTATTTCTAGTCATTTATCTCTTGCTTGTACTACTTTCTTGAATTCATGTGAGGATTGACATAGGAAATTGGGCCATCCAAACTCTGTTGTTTTATCTCACTTATTTTAGACTGGTTTGTTGGGTACTAAATCTGTTGATTCTAGTGCCTCTATTTCATGTGCTGTATGCAAATTAGCTAAAGGGTCAATAGCCATTTTGGTCCCTGGAAGTGTAACTCGCTGTCAATTTGGTCCCTCATTCGAGCGAAAATGCAAAAAGGTCCCTCAATGTGTAATCCGTCTGTCACGTTAGTCCCTCCCGTTAATGTGCTTCGTTAACTCCATCAATGTGGCATGTTTATCTCATTTTAGTCCCTGAAAGATGTCACTTACTGTCATTTTAGTCCCTGAAACATTTAGCCTCGGGTGTTTAAATACCCGACGCTAAAGGTCATGTATTATTATTTTCATCGCATACACTACTCTTCGCATTCTCACTCTCACTCTCTGAACTGTCTCGCTCTCTCAAGGCACTCGCTTTCTCTCTGGACCTCTATCTTCCTCGCCGTCGATTCTTGGCTCGTCGTCGCCATTGCTCTCGTCGTCGACGTTGCTCTCGTCGTCGCCTTTACTCCTTTTTTGGTGCTTGAAATCGTAGACAGTGCTCTCACTCTCTGAGGTCTCTCACTCTTTCAACAATACGACACTCTCACTCTCTGAACACGACGAACACGACGCTCTCACCGTTCTCAACTCTCGCTGTCGCCTTCCTCGCTGTCGTTTCAGTGCAAATATATTCAAAACCCTAAGTTTTCAAAACAGCCTCCTCTTAAGCACAACCTCTGTGAAGTCTTCTCCGTCGTCGCACCTGGTTCGTATTCTTCTCTGGTTTGATTAATTGCTTCTATTTTGTTCTAAACCCCAAATTTTAATTTTTCTGATTCGTCATTTTTGTGTTGAACAAAGTCTATCACAGTGATAAAAAGTTCACCCTCATCACCTATTCACCTACTGAACTTGTGAGTATCTCGCTCTTGGTTGCTGTGTGTTCTACCTTTATATTCATTGATACATTGTTTACTCATTATTTGCAAGTTTTTGGTCAATATTATACATTCTAACAAATAATAAGACTAACTATTGGAATGCACTTCTTTTTGATGGAAGTGTGTGATGGAAGGTGATTGCTTATGCGTCGAGGCAGTTAAGGATTCATGAGAAGAATTATCCAACGCATGATTTGGAGTTGGCTGCAGTAGTCTTTGTGTTGAAGATTTGGAGGCACTATTTGTATGGTTCCAGATTTGAGGTGTTCGGTGATCATAAGAGTTTGAAATATTTGTTTGACCAGAAGGAGCCGAATATGAGGCAGCGAAGGTGGTTGGAATTGTTGAAAGACTATGATTTCGGTTTGAACTATCATCCAGGCAAAGCTAATGTCATGGCTGATGCTTTAAGTCGGAAGTCCTTGCATATGTCGGCAATGATGGCTAAGGAGTTAGAGTTGATTGAGGAATTCAGGGATTTGAGTTTGGTTTGTGAAGTGTCGCTTCAGAGTGTTAAGTTGGGTATGTTGAAGATTAATAATGAGTTCCTTGACAGTATCAGAGGAGCCCAGAAGCTGGATATCAAATTGGTGGATTTGATGGTCGGGGATGATCAGCCTGAGGGTAGTGACTTTAAGTTGGATGCGCATGGTGTTTTGAGATTCCGTGATAGAATTTGTATTCCTGAAGACGCAGAGCTGAAGAGAGCAATTTTAGAAGAGGGTCATCGAAGTAAGTTAAGTATTCATCCGGGAGCTACGAAGATGTATCAAGATCTGAAGAAGTTGTTTTGGTGGCCTGGTATGAAGCGAGATGTGGCGCAGTTCGTTTATGCATGTTTGACTTGCCAGAAGTCAAAGGTGGAGCATCAGAAGCCTGCTGGACTGATGCAACCGTTAGAAATTCCGGAGTGGAAATGGGATAGCATTTCGATGGATTTTGTAACGGGATTGCCTAATACTGCGAAAGGGTATGATGCAATTTGGGTGATTGTTGACAGGTTAACGAAATCGTCTCATTTTGTTCCTATCAGCATCACGTATCCGGTGTCGAAGTTGGCAGAGATTTATATCCGGGAGATTGTGAAGCTTCATGGAGTTCCTAAGAGTATTGTTTCGGATAGAGATCCGAGGTTCACTTCAGATTTCTGGAAGAGTTTGCAAGAAAAGTTGGGGTCTAAGTTGAGGTTGAGTTCGGCATACCATCCTCAGACAGATGGTCAGTCAGAAAGGACAATTCGGTCATTAGAAGACTTGTTGAGGGCTTGTGTTTTGGAGCAAGGAGGTTCGTGGGATTCCTACCTTCCAGTGATAGAGTTCACGTACAACAATAGTTACCATTCTAGTATTGGGATGGCACCTTTTGAGGCATTGTATGGTCGGAAGTGTAGAACCCTGTTGTGTTGGTATGAATCTGGAGAGAGTGTGGTGCTTTGACCGGAAATTGTTCGAGAGACAACCGAGAAGATAAAGTTGATCCGTGAGAAGATGAAGGCTTCGTAGAGTCGTCAGAAGAGTTATCACGACAAGAGGAGAAAAGATTTAGAGTTCCAGGAAGGTGAGCATGTATTTTTGAGAGTTACTCCAGTGACCGGTGTTGGCCGTGCTTTGAAGTCGAAGAAGTTCACTCCTAGATTCATTGGTCCTTATCAGATTTCTGGGAGAGTTGGGAATGTGGCGTATAGAGTGGCTTTGCCGCCAAATCTTTTGAATTTGCATGACGTGTTTCATGTGTCGCAACTTCGGAAGTATGTTTCGAATCCATCTAATGTGATCCACATGGATGATGTGGAGGTGCGGGATAATCTCACGGTGGAGACGATGCATGTGCGGATTGAAGACCATGAGGTGAAGGTGTTAAGAGGCAAAGAAATTGCATTGGTGAAGGTGGTCTGGCTAGGAGCTGCTAGTGAGAGCATGACTTGGGAGTTGGAGAGTAAGATGCGGGAGTCCTATGCCGAGCTGTTTGATTCAGGTGAGTTTTCAAGGACGAAAACATTCTAAGTGGGGGAGAGTTGTAACGCCCAAATATTTAATTAAATTATTTAATTAAATATTTAGGTATTCAATTATTTATTTATTTATTTTAGTTGGTGTAATTATAATAGCGTTTGATTAAGAGGTGTATAATCGAATATTAGGGGATGGTGTTAGTGATCGGGCTTAAGCTGGAGGAAGGCCCGTGATCCATGAGCCCACTAGCTAGGCACATAGGTGAAGCACCTAGACTAGGGTTTTGGCTCATTTGCGAATTGCTTTGAGAAAAAGAAAAGAGAGGTTGCGAAATAGAGGAGAGAAAGAGAGAAGAGGAGTTCGCGCATCTAAGGGAGAAGAGAAGGAGGAAGAGTTCGCGAATCAAGGAGAAGAGAAGAGGCGCCATTGTTGCTGAGGTTTTGTTGGTGACTTGATCAAGAGAATTGGTGCTCTCCTACTATAAGGTAAGGGTGGGGTTCTTCCTTATAATGAGGTTTTTATGATGGGGTTATGTGGGAATAGGTCCTATGATGCCTAGGGTTCGATTTTGATGTTGAGTTGATGATAGTTATATCATGATTATGTTAATTGAAATGTTGGCTTGATTTGGTGATTGTTGTGACTCAAAGAAATTGGTGATTCCTTGTTGTTATTCCTAATTGCATGTTAGGTGTTTGATTAAATGTTGTTTGGTGTTGTAATTGGCAATTCATGATAATTGACATTGGGATTTAAGAATTGGTGAACTAAATTGGTGACTAAATCGAATTGGTGGTTTAACGTGGTGAAATTCTGAAATTTTGGGTCCCTAGGGCGCCATGGACGCCAAATGTTGTTGCTGTCCCTGTTACAGAAAATGGCGCCCTGTGCCTGGGCGCCATCCTTGGTCATGTTGCGTTCGGTGCTGTGTTGCAGTAAACGGCGCCCTCTGCCTGGGCGCCACATTCTGGGTGTGTTGCGTTTTCTGCTGTGTTGCTGTTTTAGGCGCCCAGTGCCTGGGCGCCGTGTCTGGTGCGTGTTCCCTATGCCATGTTTCGTTTTCTGTTGTGCTGTAGGCTGTCTGGGCGCCAAGGGCGCCAATTCCTGTGCCATGTTGCGTTTTTGCTGTGTTTCAGGTGGTCTGGGCGCCAAGGGCGCCATCTCCTGCAGTGTTGCTAGGCGCCCTGCTCCTGGGCGCCAGATTCAGTGTGTTGCCTGTTGTTGGGCGCCCTGCTCCTGGGCGCCAATTTTTCTGTGTGGCTGTTCCCTGCTAGGCGCCCTGTGCATGGGCGCCGTGTCTGGAGTGTGCTCCACGTTGTGTTGCATTGCTGTTCCGTGTTCCTGAGTTCTCTGGGCGCCAAGGGCGCCAGTTTTCTGTGTGTTGGCCAGATTTTGAGTGTTGCCCCTAGGCGCCCTGTGCCTGGGCACCATTTTCAGGATGTCTCTCAGTTTTGTTCCTATTTTGTTTTTGCAATATCTTTTGACTTGGGTGTCCGATTTAGACGTTTCAAAATGTTTTGGAAAGCTTATTCAGAGGCCTAGCTGAATATTCTAATTTGAGGCACAGTAGTCTACTTTTCTGGAAAATTGGTAACAGTTGGCTTAGTCGTTAAATGTTGCAGTTTTTGGAAAAAGAAAAATTGTCGCATCTCAATTATTTTGGAAAATTGTCGTCGTTCCAATATTTTGGAAACTTGTTGTCATCTTGGTGTCTTGGTGCTGTTTGAGCTAGGTGGGAAGGCTCAAACCTTGGTGTTGTTGGAGCTAGGTGTGAAGGCTCCGAATCTTGGTGTTCCGTTGTCTCGGGTAGTTTGGTGTTTCGATGTCGTTGGGCTAGGTGTGAAAGCTCAACTTTGGTGATTATTCGGTGATTAATTTTTGGTGTGTCACATTGTGACTATTTTGGATGATTGTCTGTGTGCATTCATGGTGTCGCATACAGCATGTGCATTATTTTGGTGAAGGCCTTTGGTCTTGGAGCTAGGTGTGAAAGCTCAATTTTTCTAAAAACTAGTGAGCCGGGTGTGAAAGCTCAACTTTTGGGGAATTGGTGAGCCGGGTGTGAAAGCTCTCAATTTTGGTGACGCCTCTATTTACAGGCAAAACTTTTGGTGATTTGGTACCACATGCATATGCCCGTTGGTGTGGGTTGCATTCATGCATTAACATGACATTTGGTGACTGATTGTGGTGTTTATAATTTGACGTGTGTATATGATTAGATGTGTGTATTGGAGTGGTAGATATAGTTGTCATATTCTAGCATATTCCTTATCATTTTACGCTATTATATTGAAGATATCTCACCCCTTCTGTTTGAATGTTACCCCTATGCGGTAACGTGCAGGTGATTGCGAGTGAAGGCCTAGTTACCTTCGCTATTCTGAGTCGGTGTCTTGCTTTAATATGTAACACTCAAGGGGGGGGGGGGGAAACGAACCTAGACTTTGGCTGTTGCATTTTTATTATTTGGAGTCCATTCAGGACGTTATTATTTTATGTTTTGGAACTTATTTATATTCCGCTGCGTGGTGATGTATTTTTCTGGCGATGTAGTTAACTGAACTGGTGTTATGGGCTTCGTCCCTTTTTGACAAAGTATTATATATCGTATGTGATGTTTTGAACTATCAATGAATGTGTGACATCTCTTTTCGAAGTATGAAAATTTTTTATAACTCTGATTTTATTAGATAGTTACCGGGTAGAAAAGGGGTGTTACATTAGTGGTATCAAAGCAAAAGTTCGGTCTGTCCGGCCAAGTTGTCCTAGTCGTAGTGTCAATTGACAATGGTGTGTTGTCAATTATATCAGACTGTTGTTTGTTTTGTAGCAAGTGAGTTGAAATGGCTGGGAGGAACGATACTGCAATTGCTGCTGCTTTAGCTGCTATGGCGCAGGCTGTGCAAAATCAACAGAATGTTGGTGAGAATGCTGGGTCTCGGAGTTTGGCTTCCTTTCAGAGAGAGAATCCGCTTACCTTCAAGGGCAAGTATGATCCCGATGGTGCTTTAGCTTGGTTGAAATAAATGGAGAGGATTTTTTCGAGTGATGGATTGCACTCCAGCACAGAATGTCCGCTTTGGTACGCATATGCTGGCTGAGGAAGCTGATGATTGGTTGTTAGAGGCTGTATGCAAAATTGTCTAAGTGTGAATTCTGGTTGTCAGAAGTGAGTTTTCTAGGGTCATATCATTTCTGGTAGTGGTATTGCTGTGGATCCGTCTAAGGTTGATGCCGTGATGCAGTGGGAGAGTCTGAAGTCGGCTACGGAGATTAGAAGCTTCTTAGGGTTGGCTGGTTACTACAGAAGGTTCATCGAAGGTTTTTCTAGGTTGGCCCTTCCGTTGACGCAGTTCACCTGTAAGGGTAAGGCTTTTGTGTGGGATGCTCGTTGTGAGGAAAGTTTCCTTGAGTTGAAGAAGAGATTGACGACGTCTCCTGTTTTGACATTGCCAAATCCGGGAGAGCCGTTCGTGGTGTATTGTGATGCTTCGAAGATGGGTCTAGGTGGCGTGCTTATGCAAGATGGGAAGGTGATTGCTTATGCGTCGAGGCAGTTAAGGATTCATGAGAAGAATTATCCAACGCATGATTTGGAGTTGGCTGCAGTAGTCTTTGTGTTGAAGATTTGGAGGCACTATTTGTATGGTTCCAGATTTGAGGTGTTCAGTGATCATAAGAGTTTGAAATATTTGTTTGACCAGAAGGAGCTGAATATGAGGCAGCGAAGGTGGTTGGAATTGTTGAAAGACTATGATTTCGGTTTGAACTATCATCCAGGCAAAGCTAATGTCGTGGCTGATGCTTTAAGTCGGAAGTCCTTGCATATGTCGGTAATGATGGCTAAGGAGTTAGAGTTGATTGAGGAATTCAGGGATTTGAGTTTGGTTTGTGAAGTGTCGCTTCAGAGTGTTAAGTTGGGTATGTTGAAGATTAATAATGAGTTCCTTGACAGTATCAGAGGAGCCCAGAAGCTGGATATCAAATTGGTGGATTTGATGGTCGGGGATGATCAGCCTGAGGGTAGTGACTTTAAGTTGGATGCGCATGGTGTTTTGAGATTCCGTGATAGAATTTGTATTCCTGAAGACGCAGAGCTGAAGAGAGCAATTTTAGAAGAGGGTCATCGAAGTAAGTTAAGTATTCATCCGGGAGCTACGAAGATGTATCAAGATCTGAAGAAGTTGTTTTGGTGGCCTGGTATGAAGCGAGATGTGGCGCAGTTCGTTTATGCATGTTTGACTTGCCAGAAGTCAAAGGTGGAGCATCAGAAGCCTGCTGGACTGATGCAACCGTTAGAAATTCCGGAGTGGAAATGGGATAGCATTTCGATGGATTTTGTAACGGGATTGCCTAATACTGCGAAAGGGTATGATGCAATTTGGGTGATTGTTGACAGGTTAACGAAATCGTCTCATTTTGTTCCTATCAGCATCACGTATCCGGTGTCGAAGTTGGCAGAGATTTATATCCGGGAGATTGTGAAGCTTCATGGAGTTCCTAAGAGTATTGTTTCGGATAGAGATCCGAGGTTCACTTCAGATTTCTGGAAGAGTTTGCAAGAAAAGTTGGGGTCTAAGTTGAGGTTGAGTTCGGCATACCATCCTCAGACAGATGGTCAGTCAGAAAGGACAATTCGGTCATTAGAAGACTTGTTGAGGGCTTGTGTTTTGGAGCAAGGAGGTTCGTGGGATTCCTACCTTCCACTGATAGAGTTCACGTACAACAATAGTTACCATTCTAGTATTGGGATGGCACCTTTTGAGGCATTGTATGGTCGGAAGTGTAGAACCCCGTTGTGTTGGTATGAATCTGGAGAGAGTGTGGTGCTTGGACCGAAAATTGTTCGAGAGACAACCGAGAAGATAAAGTTGATCCGTGAGAAGATGAAGGCTTCGCAGAGTCGTCAGAAGAGTTATCACGACAAGAGGAGAAAAGATTTAGAGTTCCAGGAAGGTGAGCATGTATTTTTGAGAGTCACTCCAGTGACCGGTGTTGGCCGTGCTTTGAAGTCGAAGAAGCTCACTCCTAGATTCATTGGTCCTTATCAGATTTCTGGGAGAGTTGGGAATGTGGCGTATAGAGTGGCTTTGCCGCCAAATCTTTCGAATTTGCACGACGTGTTTCATGTGTCGCAACTTCGGAAGTATGTTTCGGATCCATCTCATGTGATCCATATGGATGATGTGGAGGTGCGGGATAATCTCACGGTGGAGACGATGCCTGTGCGGATTGAAGACCATGAGGTGAAGGTGTTAAGAGGCAAAGAAATTGCATTGGTGAAGGTGGTCTGGCTAGGAGCTGCTGGTGAGAGCATGACTTGGGAGTTGGAGAGTAAGATGCGGGAGTCCTATCCCGAGCTGTTTGATTCAGGTGAGTTTTCGAGGACGAAAACATTCTAAGTGGGGGAGAGTTGTAACGCCCAAATATTTAATTAAATATTTAGGTATTCAATTATTTATTTATTTATTTTAGTTGGTGTAATTATAATAGCGTTTGACGAAGAGATGTATAATCGAATATTAGGGGATGGTGTTAGTGATCGAGCTTAAGCTGGAGGAAGGCCCGTGATCCAAGAGCCCACTAGCTAGGCGCATAGGTGAAGCACCTAGGCTAGGGTTTTGGCTCATTTGCGAATTGCTTTGAGAAAAAGAAAAGAGAGGTTGCGAAATAGAGGAGAGAAAGAGAGAAGAGGAGTTCGCGCATCTAAGGGAGAAGAGAAGGAGGAAGAGTTCGCGAATCAAGGAGAAGAGAAGAGGCGCCATTGTTGCTGAGGTTTTGTTGGTGACTTGATCAAGAGAATTGGTGCTCTCCTACTATAAGGTAAGGGTGGGGTTCTTCCTTATAATGGGGTTTTTATGATGGGGTTAAGTGGGAATAGGTCCTATGATGCCTAGGGTTCGATTTTGATGTTGAGTTGATGATAGTTATATCATGATGATGTTAATTGAAATGTTGGCTTGATTTGGTGATTGTTGTGACTAAAAGAAATTGGTGATTCCTTGTTGTTATTCCTAATTGCATGTTAGGTGTTTGATTAAATGTTGTTTGGTGTTGTAATTGGCAATTCATGATAATTGACATTGGGATTTAAGAATTGGTGAACTAAATTGGTGACTAAATCGAATTGGTGGTTTAACGTGGTGAAATTCTGAAATTTTGGGTCCCTAGGGAGCCATGGGCGCCAAATGTTGTTGCTGTCCCTGTTGCAGAAAATGGCGCCTTGTGCCTGGGCGCCATCCTTGGTCATGTTGCGTTCGGTGCTGTGTTGTAGGAAACGGCGCCCTGTGCCTGGGCGCCACATCCTGGGTGTGTTGCGTTTTCTGGTGTGTTGCTGTTTTAGGCGCCCAGTGCCTGGGCGCCGTGTCTGGTGCGTGTTCCCTGTGCCATGTTGCGTTTTCTGTTGTGCTGTAGGCTGTCTGGGTGCCAAGGGCGCCAATTCCTGTGCCATGTTGCGTTTTTGCTGTGTTTCAGGTGGTCTGGGCGCCAAGGGCGCCATCTCCTGCAGTGTTGCTAGGCGCCCTGCTCCTGGGACGCCAGATTCAGTGTGTTGCCTGTTGCTGGGCGCCCTGCTCCCAAGCGCCAATTTTTCTGTGTGGCTGTTCCCTGCTAGGCGTCCTGTGCATGGGCGCCGTGTCTGGAGTGTGTTCCACGTTGTGTTGCGTTGCTGTTCCGTGTTCCTGGAAAATTGTCGTCATTCCAATATTTTGGAAACTTGTTGTCATCTTGGTGTCTTGGTGCTGTTTAAGCTAGGTGGGAAGGCTCGAACCTTGGTGTTGTTGGAGCTTGGTGTTCCGTTGTCTCGGGTAGTTTGGTGTTTCGGTGTCGTTGGGCTAGGTGTGAAAGCTCAACTTTGGTGATTATTCGGTGATTAATTTTTGGTGTGTCACATTGTGACTATTTTGGATGATTGTCTGTGTGCATTCATGGTGTCGCATACAACATGTGCATTATTTTGGTGAAGGCCTTTGATCCTGGAGCTAGGTGTGAAAGCTCAATTTTTCTAAAAACTAGTGAGCCGGGTGTGAAAGCTCAATTTTTGGTGAATTGGTGAGCCGGGTGTGAAAGCTCTCAATTTTGGTGACGCCTCTATTTACAGGCAAAACTTTTGGTGATTTGGTACCACATGCATATGCCCGTTGGTGTGGGTTGCATTCATGCATTAACATGACATTTGGTGACTGATTGTGATGTTTATAATTTGACGTGTGTATATGATTAGATGTGTGTATTGGAGTGGTAGATATAGTTGTCATATTCTAGCATATTCCTTATCATTTTACGCTATTATATTGAAGATATCTCACCCCTTCTGTTTGAATGTTACCCCTATGCGGTAACGTGCAGGTGATTGCGAGTGAAGGCCTAGTTACCTTCGCTATTCTGAGTCGGTGTCTTGCTATGATATGTAACACTCAAGGGGGGGAAACGAACCTAGACTTTGGCTGTTGCATTTTTATTATTTGGAGTCCATTCAGGATGTTATTATTTTATGTTTTAGAACTTATTTATATTCCGTTGCGTGGTGATGTATTTTTCTGGCGATGTAGTTAACTGAACTGGTGTTATGGGCTTCGTCCCTTTTTGACAAAGTATTATATATCGTATGTGATGTTTTGAACTATCGATGAATGTGTGACATCTCTTTTCGAAGTATGAAAAATTTTTATAACTCTGATTTTATTAGATAATTACCGGGTAGAAAAGGGGTGTAACAATGAGTATGCGAACGGAGTCGAAGAGTTTATAAATTTTTCTCTAGCACATTTTGCCAAAACTGATGTTCCCAAAACTAGTGTAACTTATTCTTGCCCTTGTTGTTTTTGTGTGAATCGAGCCCCACAACCACAATATGTAATACGGGACCATCTCTTTGTTTGTGGGATCTGTCCCAGTTATACCACATGGATATGGCATGGTGAATCAACCGACAACCCAAGTGTGTCCAAAAGAGAGAAAGTCGATGAAGATATGGATGATCTAATGGAGGATATGATACGTGACATTGGTCCTGAATCTTTTAAGCGAGCGCATGAATATGATACTTTGTCCAAAAACAAAGAAGAACCTCTGTATATGGGTTGCACAAAATATGCATGGCTGTCTGCAACGTTAAAATTGATCAATCTAAAGGCAATAAATGGGTGGAGTGATAAGGGATTCACTGAATTGCTTGAGCTGTTGGTAGACATGCTTCCCATAGGTAACACATTGCCAAAACGTACATATGATGCGAAGAAGATATTTTGTCCAATGGGTGTGGAGTATCAGAAAATTCATGCATGTCCAAATGATTGCATATTGTATTAGAAAAACTTTGAGAAGTTGCATAAGTGCCCTACGTGTAATTGGTCGCGCTACAAAGTGAAGTCGGGTGAATCTAGTTGTGACGACAACAACACAAAGGGTTCCCTTGCCAAGGTTTTATGGTATCTTCCAATAATACCCAGGTTCATACGCTTGTTTGCTAATGCAAATGACGCGAAGAGCATTAGGTGGCATGCAGATGAGAGGAAATGTGACGGACAGCTTCGCCATCCGGCCGATTCTTTGCAATGGAAGAAAGTTGATAATTTGTATCCTGATTTTGGCGCTGAGTCAAGAAATCTTAGGCTCGCACTTGCTTCAGATGGGATGAATCCATATGGTAACTTAAGTACGAATCATAGCTCGTGGCCTGTTCTCCTTGTAATTTACAACCTATCTCCATGGTTGTGCATGAAGCGCAAATATGTGATGTTATCCATGATGATTTCTAGGTCCGAGACAACCAGGTAATGACATAGATGTTTACCTTAGCCCATTGATTGGAGACTTGAGAAAAATGTGGGATGAAGGTGTGAATGTGTTTGACGGGTATTGTAATGAAACTTTCGAGCTGCGAGTCATGTTATTTTGCACAATCAATGACTTTCCAGCATACGGAAACTTGTCAGGGTATAGTGTCAAGGAGCATAAAGGTTGTCCTATTTGTGCAAAAGGCATGTGCCACCATCAACTCAAACATGGAAGGAAGACGGTCTACATTGGGCATCAGAAATTTCTCAAACCTAATCACAGATATCGTAAGTTGAAAAAAGCTTTTATGGGTGCCAGGAGAAAAGCAAGTGGATGAAGAGGTCGGTGTTCTTTGATCTTCCATATTGGTTCAATCTTGATGTAAGACATTGTATTGATGTCATGCACGTCGAGAAAAACGTTTGTGATAGTGTCATCGGGACGCTTCTCAACATTCAAGGGACAAAGGATGGTATAAATTCTCGTCTAGATTTGTGTGAGATGGGTATAAGAGAACAGTTACATCCAGTGGAAACAGGTAAAGGGACATATTTGCCTCCAGCATGTTATACCTTATCAAAAAAAGAGAAAACGAGCTTTTGCGAGTGTCTACGGGGAATCAAAGTGCCACATGGTTACTCTTCAAATGTAAAGCGCTAGTTTCAATGAAAGATCTCAAATTAGTTGGCTTGAAGTCGCATGACTGCCACGTCTTGATGCAACAACTACTACCTGTGGCGATTCGTGGCATCTTGCCGAAAGATGTCCGACATACCATAACTAGATTGTGCCTATTCTTCAATAGTATATGTGCTAAAATCATTGACCCTCAAAAATTGGACGAGTTGGAAAATGAAGCTGTTATCAGCTTATGTCAGTTGGAGATGTTTTTTCCTCCCTCGTTCTTTGATATCATGGTTCATTTAATTGTTCATCTAGTTAGGGAGATTAGATTATGCGGCCCTGTTTATTTAAGGTGGATGTACCCAGTCGAGCGATACATGAAGATCTTGAAAGGGTATGTGAAGAACCAAAATCGTCCTGAAGCATCCATTGTCGAAAGGTATGTCACAGAAGAAGCTGTTGAGTTTTGTTCAGACTACTTGTCAGAAGCGAAATCTGTGGGACTACCAAAGTCTCTCTATGCAGGGAGATGTCAAGGTAAAGGTACACATGGTATAACCACTAAGAGCATGGGTCGAGCTAAAGTGCTTCAAGCACATTTGTATGTTTTGAATAACACAGATGAGGTATTACCTTACTTGTCTCTCCATAAAGAGATAGTAAAGGCCAAAAACCCTCGAATGAAAGAAATATTGTTATTGAACGAGCATAACAATACATTCATAGATTGGTTTAAATTAGAGATTAAGAAAGATGCGAGTGCCTCTGAGACTTTGAGATGGTTAGCACATGACCCTAGCTTTAACGTCGTGTGTTGGAGCGGGTACGACATAAATAAGTTTTCCTTTTACACAAAATCGAAAGATGACAAAAGTACCATGCAAAATAGTGGAGTTATGGTCATGGCTTCCTCAATGCACTTCTCTAGTTCAAAGGATACTAATCTCGTACTCGCATCCATTGCTTACTTTGGTGTCATTGAAGAGATTTGGGTGCTTGATTACTGTAAATTTAAAGTGCCCCTTTTTAAATGTAAGTGGGTTAACAGCAATAGTGGTGTACGTACCGACGAAATGGGATTTACACTAGTGGACCTTGACAAGGTAAGTTATAATGATGAACCTTTCATCATGGCCGACCAAGCAAAACAAGTATTCTATGTCAAAGATCCTTCTAACAAAAAGTGGTCAGTGGTCCTACAAGGAAAAATAGGCAGTGATGAATATGAAGATTCAAGTCTTGCAATTTCCGAAACACCTTGTTTGTTAACACAAGTGCCTACTTCAGTTGATGACAATGAAGTTGACGATGAACATGCCACTCGCAATGATCATAATGAAGGAATTTTATACGAAGGAGTTTAGATTTGTTCTTTTGTATGTTTTTATTGTATGTTCCTATGAAATTGTACTGGTGAACTTAATGACAATGACTGTTTGTTTCTATTGTATGCGACAGATTTCTTCTTTTGTATGTTTCTATTGTACTGGTGACAATGACTATTTGTTTCTATTGTATGTGACAGATTTCTTCTTTTGTATGTTTATATTGGATGTTCCTATGAAATTGTACTGGTGAACTTAATGACAATGACTGTTTGTTTCTATTGTATGTGACAGATTTCTTATCATGGATGATTCCAGTGCCGACCCTCCCAAAAAGAATACTAGACGTCCGACATCATTACATAAGTTCACTTCTAGTTGCCCAACTGGTCAATAATATAGAGTGGATATTGATAGTAAATGCGATCTTATTGGTCCTTATGCTAACAAATTCAAGACCTATTTAGGAGTGGTTGCACGAACAAAAATAAGCATATTGCCCATGAGCTGGAGTGAGGTTGATGACGAGACAAAAAGGATTGCTTGGGATGATGTAAAGCAAACATTTGATGTTCCCGACGATAAGAAATTCGAGAAGACTTGGATGTCTCATATCAATCTTTGTTAGAGACAGTTCAAGACAAAGCTCACCAGAACATATGTCTTTGGTAATGGGGATACAAATGGTGAAAAAATTCCATGTCACAAGTATAGTAGCATATCTACCGAGACATGGGCCGCATTTTATAACAGTCGCATTACTGAGGAGTTTGTGGTATTGTTTTAACTACAAATATTTTAGTTTCTTAAACATTAATGATCTGTTATATTTGTGGTGGTGTTTGTTCTTTGTAACAGGCTAAGAGAGAAGCTGCCAAGAATATTAAAAAAAAATAAATAAATACAACCACACAATGGGGCCAGGCGGTTATAAAAAGTTGAAGAAGAGTTTGAAAGAAGATCAAATAAAAAAAATTCAGGAGGAGTCTGATGATCCATCTTTGGAGGTGGAGCCTACATCTCCAGAGCGTCATGAAATGTGGAAGGCTGGCCGCAAAAAAAAATCTGGATCTTATGTATCGGAGGAGTCAGCATCAGTTGGAACTAAGATTGTAAGTAAAATTTTGTGTGGATCTAAGTTGAATAAAAGTATGCTTTGTTTAAGTAATTCAATTGTAACACGTGAACATGTTTTTGTTGTAGGATGAACTTACGGTTATGAGTAGCCAAGGATCTTTCATTCCGAAAGGAAAGAATAATATTTTGATTGCTGCCATTGGAACACCTGAGCATCCCGGGCGTGTTCGGGGAGCTGGAAAAGGTGTCGGGCTGAAGAGATACTTTGGAAGTGTAGCACGTTCTGCCTCGAGCAGCTCACAATTTGATAAAGCGGGGATGATGAAAGAACTTATGGAGGGCGTGGAAGTGATGGTGCAAGATCGAGTTCGCAAGGCGTTGGCAGAGGTATATGTTTATATTACTAGATCTGTTGTATTATTTGAATCAATTCATAAATTCTAGTTTAATTTATATGTATGTTTTAATTATTCAGCACACCATTTCATGTGGAGGAGTTCATAATGCGGCTGTTCGGGTTCCCTCTCCCACGACCACTGTTGGATCTAAGGCTAGCTGCACACCATCTCATGTGGAGGAGGAGGAGGAGGTCCAAATCGATTGGCTGAAAGAGATCCTTATGACGGGGTATGCTGATAAGAGACATGCTAGGATAAGGTTGGAGCATGAAGATCATGAGTGCTTTGTCTCCTTCAAAGAGATCATGGACATGGTTTCCGGTGAAGAGTGGCTTGAGTTAAGCCATTTGAGCATATGGTGCACGTAAGTAGTAAAGTTTATTTCATTATGTCAATTTCTCGCATTTCTACATATATTAATAAATTTGATAATTTTTATTACGTGCCACTTGATATCTGTATCGTCTATGTGTTGAAAGAGGTACAGGTGAAATATATGGATTTGTGTGTCCACATAAGCTTAACTTGAAGAATATGCACATGAATACCGTTCTTCAAAATATTCAAGGGAAATTGACCACCAATAAGTTCATATATATTGCTCCATTTTGCCATAGGTACGTGATTGCATATTTCAACGAATTGGTAATTCATTTTCCTTTGTTTGTGTGTGGCTTAATTTTAAGTTTATCAATGTTGCAGCAATCATTAGCACCTGGTTGTCTTACTCCCAAATGAAAATACTGTGGTCTGGATGTGTTTCTTATGCCGCCAACCAAACAAACAAATCAAAGACATGTTTAGCAAGTAAGTTTTTAATTTTTTATCATGGTTTAGATTGTAGTATTTGAACTTTGGGTAGAAATTTTATAACTAATTTTATATTATGTTATTAGAGCTGTCAAAGGGGATTCTACATCGACCACCAAGTGGTTGTACCCTACAGTAAGTAATTTAAAATATGGAGTGATTTAATTTAGAGTGAATTAATATATGATATATATATAATATTCTATTTAATTTTGTTAATTCAATTGTGTAGATGCCAATACAAGGGAATAGTTTTCATTGTGGCTATTAAGTGATGAAGTTTATGATGACCATTTTGAGTGCCGATATTGTTGATAATTGGGAGAAGGTATAATTTTGTTTGGATATCTGATTGTGCGTATTACTGTTCATTGGATATAATTTGTTTGAGTAATTTTAAACTTGTAGGTATTTAATGACCCAAAGGCATACACCGAAGAGGAACTTTTAGAGATTCGTCAGCTTTGGGCAGAATTCTTTAGCATGATTCGTACAGAACAAAAGGATACACTCTTTTAAATTTACTAGTTTAATGTCTTTTTAGAAATATTTTGTTTTAACAGGTTTATAGTTTTAAATTCTGTCTGTGTTAACAGGTTTATGGTTTTAAATTCTGTCTGTGTTGGGCAGGAATTCTGGCTATGTTAACAGGTTCTTGTAAATTGTGGTTGTGTTATGACTTCTGTTTTGTGTAAATTCTGTCTGTGTTATAAATTCTGTTTTGTGTAAATTCTGGCTGTATTATGAGTTCTGTTATGGTTTGTGTTCTGGCTGTTATATGACTTTTGTTATGGGTTGTGCATGTTCTGTCTATGTTACAAAAGCAGGTTCTTAGAAATTCTGGTTTGGATCAAAATTAGCAATATTATAAAAAGAAACTAGACATTTAGCATCGGTTATTCTAAATAACCGATGTTAAATGACATTTTTTAATCAAAAAATGACATTTAGCATCGGTTATTTAGAATAACCAATGCTAAATGTCTCAACAAATAACATTTAGCATCGGTTGTTTCAAACAACCGATGCTAAATGTCATTTTTAAATCAAAAATGACATTTAGCATCGGTTATTTGAAACAACCGATGCTAAAAGTTATTTGTTGAGAAATTTATCAATCAAACCGTTGAATAAAAATGATAAAAAAATGACATTTAGCATCGGTTATTTAGAATAACCGATGCTAAATGTCTCAACAAATAACTTTTAGCATCGATTGTTTCAAAGAACCGATGCTAAATGTCATTTTTTGATTTAAAAAAGACATTTAGCATCGGTTGTTTCAAATAACCGATGCTAAATGTCATTTCCCAAACTACAAAAAAGTGATGAAAGTGACATTTAACATCGGTTTTTTGAAAATCCGATGCTAAAAGTGACATTTAGCGTCGGGTAAATAACCGACGCTAAATGCCACACTTTTAGCATCGTGACATTTAGCATCGGGCGATAACCGACGCTAAATGTCCAAAATAACTGACGCTAAATGTCTTTTTTGCACTAGTGCTTATAAAAAGTTTCTTATAAAGAACTTTTATTAAACCCACACTAATACATCAAAATGATTTGGGTTAAATATGTTTTTGATCCCCCTATAAAATTTGGGTTTTTGTTTTTAGTCCTTCAAAAAAATTTCACCTTATTTTGGTCCCTACATTTTATTTTTCTCATCTGTTTTAGTCCCTCATAACTTTTAATAGCGTTTTTTTACGTTAAGAGCTATTAAAAGTGGTGAAGCGCTTTTAAAAGTCATGATGAACTAAAAATGATGGAAAAATAAAATGTAGGGACCAAAAGTAGATGAAAACATATTTATGAATCGCAAATTTTATAAGGACCAAGAACATATTTAACCTTAGTTAAAAATGAGTCGGGAATATCTTACTATTTTTCTTTTGAGTCTCGACGAGAATAATATAATGGTATTCATTGAGTATTCGATATAGTCTCCTAGTCTTTGACGGGAAAAAAGGTAACGAAGGGCTACAAATCCTTTTGTCAATCTACTATTACAAGAGGGAAATATTACATGTCGTTGGTATAATTTCATTACTGATAAATGTTACAAAATCTTTGATTTTATTTAAATATGTTGTCTAATAATTATACTTTAACATTATAATTTAAATGATTTGTGATTAATTTACAAATATAATCTAAAATTTACGAGTTGATACCTGTATTACAAATTCGGTTTGAGACTATTTTGTGAAAATAGCACTACGTTACTCGTGCATATGCACGAGTATTTTGCTAGTATGATGTCAAAGCAACTGCTAGTTGGGTGTATTTATGTATAACTTCATATCTTTACATGTCAAGCTAATTATTAATTAATGATACTTGCATATGGAAGTGGCAGCCAAATGGGGTGTTTTCGGTTAGCTCACCCTATGCTTTGTTTTTTGCTAGCTAAACTAGGGTCACTGGTATTTTTCTGGGGAATTATTTATAGGTGAAAAACTTGAGGCTAAGTTTTCTGCATACGTAGATGCATTTGTTTGAAGCCCTGCCATCATGGCTGTTGGCATGCCATATGGGTAATTTCTACCATTCATGAAATTGAATGGCATATTCCCCATCATAGAATTTGCCATAAAGGGCATAGTCGGATTTAAATTAGATGATACAAGGACCATATTCGACAAAGGGTTAATAGTAGGAGCAGTTGTTGCAGTTACACCCATAATTGTCGGAGAAGGAATCGGAGCAGTTACTCCTGGAGCGGTTACTCCTGTAATGGTTGGAGAAGATGCAGGAGCAGTTACTCCTGGGGCAGATACAGGAGCGGTTACTCCTGACATATTTGCAGCATTTGTATTGTTAACTGACGCTTGAGAATGAGCGTTTGATGTAGAAGCATCATTCATATTTGAGCGTGGCATTTCAATAGTACGCCTACCACTTCTTAAATGCATGCAAAGTGTAAATTACTGGTTTTGTGTTTGATAAAAAACCCAGAATTATTTAGTAAAACTTTTAATAATTAGCACAAATGTCCCACCGGGCGTACCAATTTGTTTACCGTGGT
Source organism: Astragalus membranaceus (assembly GCA_039519185.1). NCBI lineage: Eukaryota > Viridiplantae > Streptophyta > Magnoliopsida > Fabales > Fabaceae > Astragalus > Astragalus membranaceus. The sequence continues at coordinate 61,312,178 of CM076849.1, forward strand.
TTTTGGTAAACACCGCTAGTTACACGTGTGTGTTGCTTGCGAGATCAACTAGAAACATCTCAGAACATTTGTGAATTAAAGTTTTATTAAAATTATTGATGTTTATGATTATAACTGTTTTAATGGAGTAAAACAATGAAGAAACGCATGTCGAACAGAAGAAATGCAGAAATGTAGTGAAGTGCAGGAAAGTGCAGATAAAGAAAAGAAGATTGAAAGCAATAAAATGCAGGAATTCGTAAAGGAAAGCAAATAAACTGCAGAAATCTTTAAAGGAATGATAAATACATTGCTGAATTTAAAGTTTGGTACGCAGATTCATACATTGAATACCTTTGACTCTGTTTTCTCTGATGCGGAAGTAAGAGTTTTGCGGAAGTTTATGTAGAAATGAATTGTGCGACCTTTCTCTCTACGAGAAAACTCCTATTTACAATAAAAGAAAAACAATAACCGCTCAGCGGTTTTTTTCTAAACAAAATAACTGCCATTTCAACTAGATAAGATCAGATAACCGCTCCATCTTTCGACCACATTACTGCTGTCCTTTTCTACCAGCATTCTTTGACTTAACCTGTTATCTGAATGTTGTTCATTTTTCTGTCGAAACTACTAACTTCAGCTTTCCAATTTTCGCTAAGTTATGTGCTATGCTGATTCTCCCTGTACACAGCTTCTCATTGTCGAAATATCAAGCTTTCTTCCTGAATGCAACGAGTCAAACCTTGTTGACATGTTAATGCCCGCGTTTTCGACAACAATACCACCCTGTCTTCGACTAAACTCTTTAACGTCTTTCCCGTCGAAAGCATTATCTTTAAACTCAGTTTCATCAAGCCTTAGGCATAGTCGAAATTACTCTTCACAACACCTTTCTCAATGTCAAATATCAACATCTCTTCTTTAAAACAAAAAAATCAACATTATTGACTGCATTTAATTGAGCCTGTCGAAAATGCAGGCTAACAGAGCTATTGAAAGTGGTGAAGCGCTTTTAAAAGTCATGATGAACTAAAAATGATGGAAAAATAAAATGTAGGGACCCAAAGTTAGTGAAAACATATTTATGAATCGCAAATTTTATAAGGACCAAAAACATATTTAACCTTAATTAAAAATGAGTCGGGAATATGTTACTATTTTTCTTTTAAGTCTCGACGGGAATAATATAATGGTATTCATTGAGTATTCGATATAGTCTCACCGTCTTTGACGGGAAAAAAGGTAACGAAGGGCTACAGATCCATTTGTCAAAGCAAATGTTAGTTGGGTGTATTTATGTATAACTTCGTATCTTTACATGTCAAGCTAATTATTAATTAATGATACTTGCATATGGAAGTGGCAGCCAAATGGGGTGTTTTCCGTTAGCTCACCGTATGCTTTGTTTTTTGCTAGCTAAACTAGGGTCACTGGTATTTTTTATAAACATCTCTCGGCTCTCTAGCCTAGTTGGAAGAGTCTCGACATCACCTTCTAAGGTAGTTTCTTTTTCGTGGCTTGGATGGGATTTTCTCTCAGGTAAACCTATTCTAGAGGAGAATTATTGTAGACATGACTGCGACAACCTGTGTGCTTTGTTATAAGCTTCTGGAGTTTTCTCTTCACCTATTCTTTACTTGTGAGTTCTCTATATGTCCATATGGTATGATATTACTAGTTTTTGGTAGTCTATGTCTCCGTAGTTTTAGGTCCTCTATGTAGTGCTCTGTTTTTAGCCTAGTTTTTGGGGTCTAGCTATGACTGATCTTATTGCATTTGCTTTATGAGTGGCTTGTATTGTATTCGGGCTAGAGTACTCCTAATACTTTACTAAAGTATTTTGACATTAGAAAAGGACACAAAAATCTAGAATTTTCATCTCTACACTTTTTTGTCTTTATAATTTTCTTATGGCTGAATTTGTTGCTTTTGTTTTACGAGTTGCTTGTATTTGGTTTAGAATTCTTTTAGTGCTTTTACTAAAAATATTTTGCAACTCAGAAAAAAGGGCACAAAAATCTAGAATTTTCATCTCACAAATTCTAATATTCCGGACTAGTGCTATACATAAAAAAATTACATGGACTAAAACTAAACAACGAGGATCAAAAGCAAAAATTTCTATATTTTAGTTATGAAACAAATTAACAAAATAAAAGTATTGGGATGAATAACAAAAATCCATATATTTCCAAGAACAAAAAAATACTTAATCCTCATCACAACTTCTTAGATGCATGGCGCATCTACATATAATTAAGGGGTTGCTATGTGGAAGGACATATGTTGGTGGATGAGGCTTCATGAGGGGATTTGGATTCGGTGCCTTTAGCATTAGGTGTCTTTAGCATGGAGGAAAAAAGATGAGAGAGAAAATTATATACGAAGAGAGAGAAAATATTTTATGAGAGAGATATAGACACAAAAAGCTAAAGGTAGGGGTGTATTTCCCGCCCTTAAGGCACCAAATCCTTTCCCGTTCATGAGGTGCTCGCATTAGAAAGAGTGGCTCATTTTAATTATTTTGTTGATCTTGTTAAAGGGGGAAAATCTAATCGTGTGAACATTATATGGTAGGCTTGTTTTGTGGTGTCTGTGGTTGGAGCGGAATAACGTCCTTTCCAACGGTAGTGTTTTTGTTTATTCTACTTAATTAAACATTGTCAAACTTCAGCGTAGGGCTGGTTCATTTGTAATATTGAGAGAAATGTAAATCTCACGGTTCCTGAATGGTGATCAAATCCCAGTAAATATTTGAAAGCAATTTGATTTGCTTCTTGTTGTGTGTGGTTTTAAGGTTGTTGTTTGTCAGAGACTCAAAATGGTCTTTGCTGGATTAATGTCACGGTTCTGTTAGATTGTTGTCATGCTGTTGTGGGGTTTTATGCAGAGGTGTTGTCTTGGTTGTTGTTGGTTTGCTGTTATGCTGCCTTCGGTATACAACAGTTGTGTTGTTTTGCTATTTCGTTTCTGGTGTATTATTTTTTGTATCATAGTGCAATTGGCTTTGTCGCCATGCACGTTCTCATTGGGGCATTCTTTTTCCTCATTGAGTCTTTTTCCCACGCGATTTTGGCTCAGGGAGGTTTTAACGAAGCCCGAGTTAATGTAAGAGACGGAGTACCCCGTATACTCCCCTTAATAATATCTTTTCCTTATAGAAAAACATATAATTAAGGGAATGCATTTGCACCCCATCAAAATTTAAAAACTTCACTTACAATCGAATAAATTTTATTTTTACCCTTTAATTATATTACTTTGCACCCTGACTCCACAGTCTCATTCAAGCACTGAGCATACAATAGGCGACTCGGATTTTCCTCTCCCTCTAAAAACTAAATTAAAATTATTAGAGGACCACCACACTCAAACTCACATGTGAAATAGCAGCCAATAATAAATTCAATTTCTAACTATTTTACTTACCAATACCCTTAAAGAATACAAGAGAACAAAGCATATCTTTTGGTTAACCACTTGTTGGAGCATTTGGATTGATAGGAATGCGGCGGTGTTCAAAGATGAGGAACCAATTGTTAATTTGACGATTAATCGCATCAAGAGCTACACTTGGAGTTGGAGTGTTTAACGATTGAATTGTAATCCTTTACTCCATTTCTATGTGGTGGTCTAATCCACTACAATGCCTAAACAATTTGTAATCTCAATGTTGTTTGGGTTTGAGCACCCCTAGTGCTCATTCAATGAACTTTTTGCTTATCTAAAAAAAACATCAACCACTCTCTAAGCATTTACTTCGCTTTCATTTACGTACTCTTTTTTTATGCACATTCTCTGTCTCTCTGGTTTAAAATCACTTTGTATTGATTTTTTCTCTTTCGGAAGACTCACATCATTTTATCTTGAATCGGAGAATACATGACGTGTTTTTTCGTTTTCCTTCATTTACAAATTTTATGATAAATCATTCACAAATAACTTAATTACAGTTTTGGTCCCCTATTATTACCAACTCACGAATTTAGTCCACCAACTTTTTTTCTCCACAGATTTAGTCCCCCTATTTTCCCAATTTCTAAAATTAAGGTCCCCCACTAATTTGGCCAAACTTGTTGTTGACATGGACCCAGGGGCGGAGCCAGGGGGACCTGGTGGGGCCATGGTCTCCCCCAAAATTTTAATATTTTAGCAATTGTGTGTATTATGTACCCAATTTTTTTAGCTGGTCCCTCCCAAATTTCTACTGTTTTAGCAACTTGGTCTCCCCCAATTTGTTTTTCTAGCTCCGCCTCTGCATGGACCTCACTTAAGACGTGGCAAGCCACATTGAAATGCCACATGACTTTTTTATTTTAAAAATATTATTTTAATTTGTTAAATAAATAAAAATAATTAAAATAGTTATCAGCTTCCTTCATCCCACGAATACAGAAACACATGAAATGAAATGCAGAAACATTACTCCCTCAGCGCGATCACCGACCACACATTCATCTTCTCCGCCGCCGCCAACCACACATCTCAGCGTTTCACACAGTGAACGTATTAATGGCGAAACCTCCACGAGTACAGAAACATGAAATGCAGAAAATGATTCAGATACATCTTTTAACATGAAATCGGAGAAGGCGATCCCTAAATCTGATTTCCAGAATCAAATCCCATAATGCCAGAACCAAATCGCAGGAAGAAGAAGAGGTGCAGAGGAAAGGACGATGGTGATGACTTCGACGCTGACGGAGATTTTGGTGATGATTGTTTGGGGGTAATAAGCCACGAGCTCATCTTCATGAGCGCCACCAATAAATTTACATAAAATGTACCAACACAATTCACACCAAAGCTGTATAATTGTTCCAAAAACCAGATGCAAAAATTTCAAACTGAAAGTTTCGCAATCTGATGAAACAAACAAATTAAACAAAGAAGAATTTCAAAACTAAAGTTTCTAGAATGAAAGACAAACAAGAAAAGTGGGAGTTGCAATTGAAGGAGGGATCGAAGGTAAAAAAATTAATTTTTCTCCATGTTTGAGAAAGTATTAAATTTTTATGAAAGTAAATATTCCAACTCTCTTATATTGAGAAGTTACACAATCAGAGATTTGAGCACTCTATATAAATATTACTCCCTCTTTTCCAATACTTTGGTACTTTTACCAAGAAGGGTCGGCCCAAGTGGTAACTGGACTTAAATCCCACTTCAAGGTCTCAGGTTCGAATCTTGGGTGTGGCAAAAACTCTGTTGGGAGGGGAGAACCACACAGGCCGGCAAAGCTGGGTACTCGTGGCAAGCCAGGTTCCCCGGCGTAGATTAGTCATCGACAAATTCGATAGAAACTGCGCACCAAAAACATGGTAACCAAAAAAAAATTTTGGGTACTTTTGGCTTATTACACATAAATTAAGGTAGAATTAATTTATGTTAGCTAAGTACTAAAATATCTCTTTGTACTTAGTTGTCTTGGGATAATTGGAGTCAAAAAAAAAGAGTTAATAGCTGTCTTGATATATTTGAGTACAAATGCAAAGGGGTTAATAGCAAAACAAATACCAAAACAATTATAATTGAGAGACTATTATAATTGAGTCTTTACTAGGCACCAATACCAAAACAAATATCTCGATACTACTTATAAACGTGAATTCTCACTACCCAAAGTATCATATGGGGGCATTTTAGTTTATATATTTAACTGGTTAATATTTTCTTATTTCATGCGTCATTTGCTACACTACAAAAAAACTGGTCATTAGCGACGGACATTTCCCTCGCAAAATGACCTAAATCTGTCGCTAATGGTCATTTGCGAGGGAATTAGCGACACACTGGTTCCCTCGCTAATTCCCTCCTCGCTACTGGGATTAGCGAGGGAATTTTAATCCCTCGCTAATTAGCGAGGAAATTTTCCCTCGCTAATTCCCTCGCTAATGACTACAACTTTTCAGGTGATGGGACTCAGTTGCAGGGGTTGGTAAATGCGCAGGAATTAGCGACGGAAAATTCTCTCGCTAATTCCCTCGCTAATGACTGCAGTTTTTCAAAAAAAAAAAGACATGTGTCCAGTGCTGAATGGCTTGTTTTTTTATATATTTATTATTAATTAACGAATATTATATTATATTATTAATTTTGTGGTGATGTGTGGTGGTGGTGGTGGTGGTGGTGGTGGTGGTGGTGTGGTGATGGTGTGGTGGTGGTGGTGACGTGGTGGTGGTGGTGGTGATGGGTGGTTTAGAGTAGAGAGAAAGAGAAGAGTAAGGGAGAAAGAGAGAGAGAGAGAGAGAGAGAGAGAGAGAGAGAGAGAGAGAGAGAGAGAGAGGGGGGAGGAGTGAAAGTGGTGGTGGTGGGGTGGTGGTGGTGAAGAGTAAGAGAGAGTGTGTGAGAGTGGTAGGAGGTATGTGGTGGTGGTGGTGGTGTTGGAAGAGTGAAGAGAGAGGAGAGTGTGAGAGGAGGTGGTGATGATGGTGGTGGTGGAGAGTAGAGAGAGAAAGAGAAGAGTAAGGGAGAAAGAAAGAGAGAGAGAGAGAGAGAAAGAGAGAGAGAGAGAGAGGAGTGAGAGTGGTGGTGGTGGGGTGGTGGTGGTGAAGAGTAAGAGAGAGTGTGTGAGAGTGGTAGGAGGTATGTGGTGGTGTTGGAAGAGTGAAGAGAGAGGAGAGTGTGAGAGGAGGTGGTGTGATGATGGTGGTGGTGGTGGTTGTGTGGTGGTGGAGAGTAGAGGAAGAGGAAGGGAAGAGGAAGGGAAGAGTGTTGACTCCCAATCATATGATGTAAGTTGGGCATTTTTAGGACCAATTGTGCAGGATTTTCATTGTATCACAGTCATTATCTGGGATTTAGTCTAATTTTAGGTAATTGTAGTAGGAAGTTCATTTGTAAGTAATTCCTTCACTTTTGGAGCTAACTTGGTCATTGAAGACCTCTATTTGGTTGTGGCATCATTCGACGAACCAGACACTTGCCCGGAAATGCAGCAAATTAGAGGAATTTGCTTTCTGTTGTTTTTCGCGTCGCGACCAGGAGGGTTCGCGACGTGATCCAGAGGAATTTTGCAAGCCTGAACTTTCTGTTATTTTTCGCGTCGCGACCAGGAGGGTTCGCGACGCGACCCTGAGCAGTTTTGCGAGGCCTGAAGTTTCTGTCATTTGTCGCGACGCGACGGACACGGGCCGCGTCGCGATGGTGCGTGAAAATTAGGGTTTTTAAAGCAGTTTCAGCAAATTTTGAAGGGACTTCGTTTTGGGATTTGGAGCCACACTTTGGAGCAGCTGGAGGGTGCGATTTTGGGGCCTTCTCACCACTTGGGAACAAGGGATTGAAGGTTCTAATGTCTTCCTTTATGTTTGTTTTCTACTTTATGTTGGTTTCCACTCTTAGGATGATTTGTAACTAAATTGCTTAGATTAGGGAGAGATGAATCTCCCAACCCTATCATGTGAACCCTTGTTATAGTCAATTCGGTTGTTATTCGATTTACTTTGTCTAATTACCTATGTTCTTAATCCTTTTCAATTACATATGATAATTGTGATGATCCAGGCTAGTGATTGCATAGGGATATGAATTAGTAGCTGGAAATAGGGTAATTAGGTCACATGCTAGTAATCATCATAGGAATATGTGGTAGCTTATGTGAATTCATTAAAATTCTCAATCTTAATGCGTTACCCTCTGACATGACTCACCTAAGGAATTAGGGTAACTCTTAGGGTAATAGGGGTCTTGAGACAAGGAATTGCCCTTGACCTTAAATTAGTGAATTGAATCTAGAAATTGAATAACTGACTTGAATTGGCTAAGGTTCATGTGATAGGCGAGGCGAGAGGATTCGATCCCTAGTCGTTTTTCTCGCATTATTAATTCACGTTTGTGTTCTGTCACTATTACTCAAATTACCAAATCGCTACAATCTACGAATTTACAATTTTGCTATTGTTGTCAACGCGCAATCCCTGTGGAATCGACCGGTTACTTACCGTTTAAATTATTACTTGCAATGAATTTGGTACACTTGCCAAAGTCCTAACAAGTTTTTGGCGCCGTTGCCGGGGATTGTTGACTTTGTTGTCGACAAGGCAAACGAGTAAATTCTAGATTCTCAGTTATTGTTTATTCTGAGTTACTTAAACTTTGCTGCTTAGTTATTCTCTTGGACCTGTTGACGTTTGCTTGGTGTTTCCAAAGAACTGTTTATACAGGGGCACAGGTACGTTCGGTCGAATTAATGGCTGAAAATCCACTGGGCAGACGCACTCTCAATGATTTTGGGAGAAGAACTCAAGGCACACATACTCATACCTTCCAACCAGTGTGGGCGGCTACTTTTAATATCAAGTCGTCCGTTCTCTCAGCATTAAGGTCAAAGCCGTTTTCTGGGTCAGATACTGAAGACCCCAATCAACACTTATCCTACTTCCATGAAATCTGTGGGACCACCTATCCTAAGGGAGTAGATGAAAACTCCAAGCAGTTGCGCTTGTTTCCTTTCACTTTAACAGGCAGGGCAAAGGATTGGTTAAATACTCTTCCACCAGGAACTATTAATGCATGGAGTGAACTTGAAGATAAGTTCCTATCAAGGTTCTTCCCAATTTCTAAGTTTATTGAAAAAAGAACAGAAATCTCCAACTTCGCACAAGAGGATGAAGAGTCCTTGTACGATTCCTGGGAGAGATTCAAGCTGTCATTAAGAAAGTGTCCTGGGCATGGTATTGATGATTTTGTGCAGCTACAAACCTTCTATCATGGATTGCAACCTCAAACCAGGATGATGTTAGACACCTCAGCAGGAGGGTCTTTGGGTAACAAAACCTGGGAAGAAGCGACACGATTGATAAACGATATGACATCAAATGAATACAGAATGCCGAATGAGGGTACAGCTGTACAGAAAGGGAAGATTTTGGAGCTGGATTCTAATAGTGCGGTGTTAGCCCAACAAAAGCTAATGTCTCTTCAAATCGAATCTCTCACCAAACAAGTGGCAGCTGCATTGGAGAGTAGGTCCCGAAATCAAACAATTACCCAAGTAAAACAACTCCATGACCAGGGGACTCAATTGCATGATGTATTCTCCCAATGTATGCAAACGACTCAGACCACATTGAAATCTCAAGAACAAGTCATACTAGGCATGGAGAGGAACCATGAGGTTTCATTAAAGAACTTGGAGAGCCGGATGGAAGAGAGTTGCGGAGCTATTTCATTGAGGAATGGTAAGAAACTTAAACCGGTTGAAGCGACCAAGCACAACTCTGAAGGGGAAAGTAGTGAAACGGAAGTGTGGAAGGAAGAAGTTGAAAATGAGTTGAGTGAAAAAAATGAGGGAGTGGTGAAGTCTAACCAAAAAAATTATTTGTTTAATGAAAATTTGCAGGTGGACGAGAAGCCTAAGGAAATGCCTTCCTACATGAAGTTTCCATACCCTCAGCGGAGTAAGAAGAATCATAAGGATGAGCAGTTTTCAAAGTTCATGGAGATCTTCTCCAGTCTCTAAATTAGTATTCCTTTTGCAGAGGAAGTTCATGGAGCAAATGCCTATTTATGCGAAGTTCATGAAGGAATTGTTGAGTAAGAAGAGGAAGTTCAAAGAAGATGAAATGGTGGCTCTGACCGAAGAATGCAGTGCCATTATTCAAAGGAAACTTCCTCCCAAATTGAAAGATCCTGGAAGTTTCACCATACCTTGCACCATTGGGAACTTGACTATAGGCAAGGCCCTTTGTGATCTGGGAGAAAGCATCAACCTGATGCCCTTGTCTATGTTCAAGAAGCTAGGTGGAGGTGAGGTGAAACCCACTAGGATGAGTCTGCAGCTTGCCGATAAATCAATCAGACAACCCTATGGGATCTTGGAAGATGTTCTGGTAAGAGTTGACAAATTCTTATTTCCTGTTGATTTTGTGATTCTTGAGATGGAAGAAGATGCAGACGTCCCACTTCTCCTTGGTAGACCATTTTTGGCCACTGGAAGGGCCCTCGTAGATGTTCAACAAGGACAGCTACGGCTAAGATTCCAAGATGAGGAAGTGATATTTAATGTTTTTGAAGCTATGCGCCACCCGAATGACCAAGAAAAATGTTTTAAGGTGGATGTGATTGAAGATTCAGTGCGCGAAACTTTTAGACACAGTTTACCCTCCCCTCCTCTTGAGAAGGTAATTGTGAACTCGATTGAGGACGTGGACGAAAACTTGGGAATCGAAATAGAGGACTGTGTTCGCCAGTTTGAAGCTTCTCAGGTAGAAAAGGTTTTCAAGAGAAAAGAAGAGCTGAATAGGGGGGAAGGCACTGACAAAGGGACTCCCGAATTGAAACAACTCCCCTCTCATTTAAAGTATGTATTCCTTGGGAGCAATGATCAATACCCAGCCATCATCAGTAGTTCTTTGACTAAGCTGGAGGAAGAAAAGCTAATGAGAGTTTTGAGATCAAATAGAAATGCACTAGGTTGGACTATCTCCGACCTTAAGGGGATTAGCCCAGCTTTTTGCATGCACAAGATCAAGCTCGAGAAAGATTTCAAACCGGTGATTCAACCTCAGCGACAGGTTAAATCCCACAATGAAGGATGTGGTGAGGAAAGAAGTGCTAAAACTCTTAGATGCCGGAATGATCTACCCAATCTCAGACAGCTCTTGGGTGAGCCCGGTCCATGTGGTACCCAAAAAGGGAGGTATGACCGTTATTAAAAATGAGAGGAATGAGTTGATCCCTGCTCGCACAGTCACCGGGTGGAGAATGTGTATCGATTATAGGAGACTGAACCAAGCCACTCGGAAGGACCATTTCCCGTTGCCATTCATGGACCAAATGCTTGAAAGATTGGCCGGTCAGGCCTTTTATTGCTTCCTGGATGGATACTCGGGATACAACCAAATAGCAGTAGAACCAGAAGATCAGGAGAAAACCGCCTTCACATGCCCATTTGGTGTTTTCGCCTATCGGAGGATGCCCTTCGGTCTATGCAACGCTCCGGCAACTTTTCAAAGGTGCATGCTTTCTATATTCTCTGATATGATGGAAAATGCTATTGAAGTATTTATGGATGACTTTTCTGTTTTTGGCCCATGCTATGATTCTTGCTTGACTAACCTCAATGCAGTATTAAAAAGATGCATTGAAACCAATTTAGTCTTGAATTGGGAAAAGTGTCATTTTATGGTTCAAGAAGGAATTGTTCTTGGCCATAAAATCTCGTCAAAGGGTATTGAGGTTGATCAAGCCAAGATAGAAATCATAGAAAGGTTACCTCCTCCTATGAATGTAAAAGGGGTGAGAAGTTTTTTAGGACACGCCGGATTTTATCGACGTTTCATAAAAGACTTCTCCAAGATTACAAAACCTCTATGCAATTTACTTGTTAAGGAAAATGAATTTGTCTTTGATGCCGAATGCCTGCATGCTTTCAATGTATTAAAGGAAAAACTGATTTCTGCCCCAGTCATTGTCGCCCCTAATTGGGACATTCCCTTTGAAATAATGTGCGATGCTAGCGATTATGCAGTGGGAGCAGTGTTGGGGCAGAGGTCGGAGAAGTTTTTTCATGCAATATATTATGCTAGCAAGGTCTTAAATGAGAATCAGGTAAATTATGCAACAACGGAAAAAGAATTGCTAGCTATAGTATTTGCATTGGAAAAGTTTCGTTCCTATTTGGTCGGGTCGAAAATAATTGTATTTACTGACCATGCTGCGATAAAGTATTTGCTAACTAAGGGCGAGTCTAAGCCTCGACTCCTTAGATGGATTTTGCTTTTGCAGGAATTCGACTTGGAGATAAAGGATAAGAAGGGGAGCGAGAATGTGGTGGCAGATCATCTGTCCCGGTTGGATAATAAGGAAGTGACTGCACGGGAAAAAGAAATTCTTGAAGAGTTCCCCGATGAAAAGCTGTTTGCAATTGAAGAGAGACCGTGGTTTGCCGACATAGCAAATTACAAAGCAGGTGGAACGGTCCCTCAAGACTTTACTTGGCAACAAAAGAAGAAGTTCCTCCGTGATGCCCAACACTACCTGTGGGATGATCCCTTTCTCTTTAAAGTTGGGGCGGATGGAATTCTTCGAAGATGTGTTTACGGTAGCGAAAGTCAAAAGATTCTTTGGCATTGTCATGATTCTCCATGTGGAGGACACTACAATGGGGAACGCACAGCGGCAAAAGTGCTTCAATCTGGGTTTTACTGGCCGTCCATTTTCAAAGATGCGCACAATCATGTTAAAAGCTGTGACAAGTGCCAGAGGACAGGTAATATTTCACGTAGGGGGGAGATGCCGTTGAACCCTATACTGGAAGTGGAGGTGTTTGATTGCTGGGGCATTGACTTCATGGGACCATTTCCACCATCGCATTCTTGTCAATATATTTTGGTGGCGGTGGATTATGTTTTTTTCAATGGGTGGAAGCAATTGCCACTTCTAAAAATGATTCCCAAACTGTGGTCATATTTGTTAAGAAAAACATCTTCTCAAGATTTGGTGTTCCGAGAGTTCTAATCAGTGATGGGGGTAGTCACTTTTGTAACACTCAGCTTAGCAATGTGTTATCCAAGTATAACGTAAAGCATAAAGTATCGACACCGTATCACCCTCAATGTAATGGCCAAGTGGAGGTATCAAACAGAGAAATCAAGAGGATATTAGAAAAGACAGTGGGGAACGCAAGGAAAGATTGGGCAGTGAAGGTAGACGATACCTTGTGGGCATACAGGACAGCTTATAAGACACCCTTAGGTATGTCCCCTTACCAATTGGTTTATGGCAAACCTTGTCATTTGCCAGTTGAACTGGAACACAGAGCATATTGGGCGTTGAAATTCTTGAATTTTGATCCTGGATCAAGTGGGGAAAAGAGAACACTTCAGCTTCAAGGATTAGAGGAGATGCGTTTAAATGCATATGAGAACAACAAGATCTACAAGGAAAAAATGAAGGTGTACCATGACAAACATATTGCAAGAAAAGAATTTCACCCTGGACAACAAGTCTTATTGTTTAACTCAAGGCTCAAGCTATTTCCAGGAAAATTGAAATCCAAGTGGTCGGGACCCTTTGTTGTCAAAGAAGTAACACCGTATGGAGCAATAGAAGTGGAAGAGCCAAAGTCCCAGAGATCTTTCAAGGTCAACGGACAAAGACTCAAGCATTATATGGGTGACGGATTGGAAGAGCCTCAAATGGTTCTCATGCTGAGAGACCCATAAGAGTGACAAAAAGCGTCAAGCTAGTGACGTAAAACAAGCGCTTGATTTAGACACTTTTACTTGCATTTTTGGTTGTATTTCGCCCTATTTCGCACTTGGGTCTGTACTTATTATTGTAACTTATTATTATAACTTACTCTGTGATATTGGGACACCACTGCCCTATATTTTGTTTTTGTTTTGTTAAAGCAGCGTCAATGGTGATGATGTGTGGCATTTGGGGTCGCATGTTTGCATTTTTCCTTTTGACACTCGCACTTCAAGTTTTATCATCAAGTAATAGCAGGGGTCATGACAAACGTTGCGGAAGTTCTTTATCATCTGTGAGCAGCATCTCTCAAGTCCCATCTCTATGATCCCAACTGTGAGGTTTGAGCCTAAACACGTTCTTATATATATTGTGTGTGTATTCCTTGCCTGCATTAGTCTGCAGAACTTGACATTGTGCTTAATTGTTTTTTGCATTTTATTTTCATACACACTGAGGCATCTCTGTTGGCACCCCTGAGCTTTTCAAACCACACCTAATTAATGTTTATCCTCTGCTAGCCCCTCTGAGCCTATTGTTAAAAATTGTATGCTGTTTCTCTGAAAATCATAGCCTAGTAATTCTTAACTTGGAGTTAGGTAACAAAAGCTGTGGGAGTGGGAAAATTTTAAGTTTGGGGTTGCTCGTGGAATAGCAACAATATAAGTTTGGGGTGGTATACAAGAGAAGGAACAAGAAAAGAAAAATAAATAAATAAATAAATAAATAAATAAATAAATAAATATGTATATATGCATATATATATATACATATCAAAAAAAAAGGGAGAAAAATAAATAAATAAATTCCTTCTCTTGTTTTGTTGAATGCTTTGGAAAAATGGGTGAGTATTGCGTGAAAGTGACAAAAAGAGAGGTAGGCCTAACTCCAAGTACAACCTACTTATCCAAATGTATCCACCCTTACCTAAGCCCCGCTATAACCCTTAAAGTCCTCAAAATGTGTGTATGCATTTCATTTGTATAGAATGATATAGAACTCTGTCAAGCCTATGAAACGATGATGCAGGTACTGTGAATTGAGTGAATACCCGAAACACCTCAAGAGTGAAACACTGGTGAGATGTGCGTACAGAGAAAACTTGAGAATGCTGCTTGCTTATGATTCGGTATTTCCAATTCATTTGTCCTGCCACTGTATTAGATTGATGATGATAGTTGATGTGCTGATGTGTTTAAGGTTGATGTATTATATGTAACAGCTAAATAGAAAAACAGCCACAGTCTGAATTGATTGTTTGCTTGAGGACAAGCAAAAGTTTAAGTTTGGGGTTGTGTTGACTCCCAATCATATGATGTAAGTTAGGCATTTTTAGGACCAATTGTGCAGGTTTTTCATTGTATCACAGTCATTATCTGGGATTTAGTCTAGTTTTAGGTAATTGTAGTAGGAAGTTCATTTGTAAGTAATTCCTTCACTTTTGGAGCTAACTTGGTCATTGAAGACCTCTATTTGGTTGTGGCATCATTCGGCGAACCAGACACTTGCCCGGAAATGCAGCAAAATAGAGGAATTTGCTTTCTGTTGTTTTTCGCGTCGCGACCAGGAGGGTTCGCGACGCGATCCAGAGGAATTTTGCAAGCCTGAACTTTCTGTTATTTTTCGCGTCGCGACCAGGAGGGTTCGCGACGCGACCCTGAGCAGTTTTGCGAGGCCTGAAGTTTCTGTCATTTGTCGCGACGCGACGGACACGGGCCGCGTCGCGATGGTGCGTGAAAATTAGGGTTTTTAAAGCAGTTTCAGTAAATTTTGAAGGGACTTCGTTTTGGGATTTGGAGCCACACTTTGGAGCAGCTGGAGGGTGCGATTTTGGGGCCTTCTCACCACTTGGGAACAAGGGATTGAAGGTTCTAATGTCTTCCTTTATGTTTGTTTTCTACTTTATGTTGGTTTCCACTCTTAGGATGATTTGTAACTAAATTGCTTAGATTAGGGAGAGATGAATCTCCCAACCCTATCATGTGAACCCTTGTTATAGTCAATTCGGTTGTTATTCGATTTACTTTGTCTAATTACCTATGTTCTTAATGCTTTTCAATTACATATGATAATTGTGATGATCCAGGCTAGTGATTGCATAGGGATATGAATTAGTAGCTGGAAATAGGGTAATTAGGTCACATGCTAGTAATCATCATAGGAATATGTGGTAGCTTATGTGAATTCATTAAAATTCTCAATCTTAATGCGTTACCCTCTGGCATGACTCACCTAAGGAATTAGGGTAACTCTTAGGGTAATAGGGGTCTTGAGACAAGGAATTGCCCTTGACCTTAAATTAGTGAATTGAATCTAGAAATTGAATAACTGACTTGAATTGGCTAAGGTTCATGTGATAGGCGAGGCGAGAGGATTCGATCCCTAGTCGTTTTTCTCGCATTATTAATTCACGTTTGTGTTCTGTCACTATTACTCAAATTACCAAATCGCTACAATCTACGAATTTACAATTTTGCTATTGTTGTCAACGCGCAATCCCTGTGGAATCGACCGGTTACTTACCGTTTAAATTATTACTTGCAATGAATTTGGTACACTTGCCAAAGTCCTAACAAAGAGGAAGGGTGAAGAGAGAGTGAGTGAGTGAGAAAGAAGAGTGTAAACGGATTTAAGGAAAAAAAGAAAAAAAAAATTGCGAGGGAATTAGCGAGGGAACTGTCCCATCATCTGAAAAGTTAAATTTAGCGAGGGAATTAGCGAGGGAACTGTCCCTCGCTAATTCCTGTGCACTTACCAACCCCTGCAACTGAGTCCCATCATCTGAAAAGTAAAAAAATTAGCGACGGAACTGACATTCCCTCGCAAATATTTTTACTTTTGCCATTAGCGACGGAAATTCCCTCGCTAATGTCTAAAATTCCGTCGCTAATTGTCAAAAATACGACAGCCCTTATTCCCTCGCAAATTCCATCGCTATTCCCAATTTTTGCGAGGGACCATTAGTCCCTCGCTAATTTCCGTCGCTAATGGCTTCTTTTCTTGTAGTGCTAATCCTTCGAGGTATCAGAGATCCATTTAAAGGGTTGACATCTCCCAACAAATGTTTTTCCATGCGTACCGGTTAGGGATCACACCCAGAACCAAATGATTAAAGAACCCAAATATCTCCACTTGTTGATCATGTCGGTGAGAGAGTATTGTTTTAGAACAAAAATAAAAGATAAAAAAATATCAAAGTTTTGAAACGATGAGAGTATTTATTATATTTAGGCTAAACAGCACTTTTGGTCCTTTATGTTTGCTCTATGTTTCACTTTGGTCATTTATCTTTTTTTTGGTCCGTTTTGGTCCCTCATGTTTCATTTTCGTTTCATTTTGGTCCGTGGCGTTAGTTTTTGTTAACGGACACCACGTTGGCAGTTAACTGCTGACGTGGTGTCCATTTTCATTAAATGACGTGGTAGAATGCAATTACACATCATAAAAGAAAATTTAACAAAAAAAATAAAATAAACAATGATAGACAAATAACAAAAAACAAATAACATAAACACTTCAACAACAACAACAACACCTTCAACCCAGAAATCGAAACCCAGATCTACTTCATCTTCAACAACAACAACAACAACAACAACAACAATTCTTCAACAACAACCCAGAAACATAACCCAGAAGAATTGTTCAGAATTAGGATTTCGTTTTTTGATTTCGTTTTAGCGTTTGTTTCGTTTTTCATTTTGTTTTCCCGGATCTGGGTTTCGTTTTGGTTTTGATTTCATTTTACTACTTGTTTTGTTTTTGATTTCGTTTTTCCCAGATCTGAGTTTTCGTTTTGATTTTCATTTCGTTTTTGATTTTGTTTTACTTTTCATTGAAGATGAGGAACGATGGAATATGAGAAATGAGTTTGTTGCTGGAAATCGAATGGGTTTTTTGATTGAAGATTCTAATGTTGGATTTGCATTTTTGGGTTTGTTTTGGGTTTGCATTTCTGAATTTGTACCTGCAAACGTGATGAGGATGAAGATTCTGATTGTTTAGTTTTTTCAGATCTGAAAGGGACCAAAATGAGAGGGACCAAAATGAAACCAAGGAAAAACAGAATTGTTTTAATGGAAGAACAACACAAACAATGAGAGGGACCAGTGATAATGGAAGAACAAAATTGCTTTAATGTTTTAATGGAAGAACAAAATTGCTTTAATTGCTTTAATGAAAGAAATCCAGATCTGTTCTTCGTTTAAAAAATATAAGGGACCAAACTGAAACTAAAAGAAAACGTAGAGGACCAAACTGAAACTAAAAGAAAACGTAGAGGACCAAACTGTTCTTCGTTTGATGTTAGTGTTGGTGTTGCTGGAAATCGTTGTTCTTCATTTGATGTTGGTGTTGGTGTTGGTTTTTTGATGTTCTTCTTTTCTGGGTTGAATTGTTTTATGTTTTCAGTTTTATGTTCCATTTTAATTTTCAGTTTTATGTTTTTAGCAACTTGACTTTTCAGTTTTTCCAGAAATTCTGTTTTAGATTTTTATGTTTTTGGTTTCATGTTTGTTTTATTGTTTTATGTTTTATTTATGTTTTATTGTTTTATTGTTTTATGTTTTAAAAAAAGAATTGTTGATGTGGAAATTAGTGTGCCACGTCATTTAATGAATTGAGGACGGCACGTCAGTAGTTAACTGCCAGCGTGCCGTCTGTTAGTCAAAATTGACGGCAGGGACCAAAATGAAACAAAAATGAAACACGAGGGACCAAAACGGACAAAAAAAAAAGATAAAGCATTAATGATATAGCATAAAGGACCAAAATTGCTCTTTAGCCTTATATTTATTATATGTATTGAAAAATGGCCACTAAAACAAGCTGCCTCCTGAAAAAGCATCAATGATATATATTGGGACCAATTGTGACTGTCGATAGAGAGAGAGACTGAATCCAACAGATTAGTGGGACTACACTCACCCCTTTACAATTAAATTAGGCTAAATTATAGTTTTCGTCTCCCTATTTTCAAAAATTCAGACATTTGGTCCCCCTATTTTAAAACTCAGACATTTGGTCCCCCAATTTTAAAAAATCAAAGACATTTAGTCGCAAGAGGAATTTTCAGTTTTTTATGGCTAATAATCAAATACATTTGGTCCCTCAATTTTAAAAAATCAAAGACATTTGGTCCCCCAATTTTAAAAAATCAAAGACATTTGGTCCCTCTTTGGACTAAATGTATTTGATTTTTTAAAATTGGGGGACCAAATGTCTGAGTTTTAAAATAGGAGGACCAAATATCTGAATTTTTGAAAAAAGGGGACCAAAAGTATAATTTAGCCGTTAAATTACTAAACAAGCCTAGCACGTAAATACTAAGTAATCTCTCTAAGAAGGCTCGTCCAGCAAAAAGAGAATTTTAATGACTTATGAGATATTAATTAATTAAATAAAGAGAAAAATGTGGCTTCCAATGTCAACATCATATTCAAATATTTCTAATATATGTCTTCCTAAAGTGTTGGCTAGATTAACAAGTCATGTGATGTCAGGTTAGTGATGTATCTCATTTCATGGAATTCCATTGAACTTTTACCGTTTTCTGATTCCGTTTGGTTTTTTTAAATAACACGATTTGATTCTATGAAAAGTAAAAGGAAATTAAAACCTCAAATTTTAATTGTCAAAATCTGTAGCATTCACATGAGGAAGCATTCCTCAATTATTAGAGGTCTTTATAAGTTGGATTCACAGAGGAACTTGCCATACTGATAAATCAAACAAATTAAATTTGTTTGAGTGTTTTGGTTTATTTGAGTAAAACTCTATCAAAATTGAGCATCAATCAATGATACAGCTTAATTTTGAACTTGAAAACGAATCCCACAAGTTAACCTATCTTTTTTTCTTCTTTTTCTCATCTGCCTATCCAATGCTAAAGTGCACATACTCTATTTTTTTTTGCTGTTTACTTTAATAGTAATTTTTTAAAACATATATATTAAAATAAAAAAATGATTTAGTAAAAAAAATTAAATGTTGAAGCTTGAGAGGCTAGCCTTTGGCAAGGGTTTTGTTTTAGCATAGTAATGCTAAGTTTTACCTCTAATGCCCCATACATACTCAACCTAGGTTGACCCTTCTCTTCAGTTGTCCTATGACCACACACCATGACTACTAGAAATTTATGAATTTGCTGTGGATTTTGTTGTCGAAATATTTTGTGGGAATTTTTTGTAAATTTTTTTGCAAATTTTGTTAAATTACGATAATGTTTTTGTTGATTTAACTTCATCGAAAAATTTGTATAAAGTTTAGATATTTGTTATGGATTTTCCTATGGATTTAAATATTTAGCGAAATTTCCTACAAATTGAAATCTATAGAAGAAAATTGACACAAAAATTCACAAGAAATCTTTCAAGTCTACTAAGGAAAAAAAATAGTAGATTATTTTTGTTTTTTGTTTATTAAAAGCTTTTTCGTCATAACATTTTACTTCGCTATTCGTCACTCTCATTCTCACTCTTACTCATCTCGCTCTTTTTGGAAGTAAAGCTTAAGCTTGTTAGTCTTGGAGGTGTGATGGTGATTGTCATACCCTAATTTTGTCCGACTAATTGAAAAATCCCAAAATTTTATCGCTTCGCATATTGTTCTAAACGCGAGTGTCTTTGGCACTCTCGTGCAACGATTTTGTTTGGCGCTCGTTACTTTCAAAAAAAAGAGTCCAAAAAAAATATAATAAAAATAACAATAAATAACGCGAGCGCGTGTTGGTTGCGAGTCACGTGTGAGTAGTTGCGTCACTGCGCGTTATTTTACCGTTTTGTTAGAAAAGTGAGGATAGAATGAAATTGGTTTTAATAACGTACGCGCATGCGTATTCAAATCGCGTACGCGTTCCTAGTCTTAAGGCGAGCGCGCGTTTCGTTTCGAGTCGTGTGAGTGGTTGCGTCGGTGCGCGTTATTTCTACCGCTTTTATTATCATAAAAAATAATAATAATAATAATAATAAGTAAATAGTAGAATAAAATCAGCTGTCCCTTTTTATTGATTTTGTTACACATACAAACAAAAATTAAAAAAAAAGGGGAGAATAGTACAAAAAAAAAAGAAGAGAAGTCAACTCTTTTCTTACAAAAATTAATTGAAAAAAACAGTACAAAACAAAATAAAAAAGGGGGGAGGAGCGCTGCTGCTGGGGGCAGCACTGTTGCTGCCACTTGAAGAATCAGGCCAATACTATTTTCTTCATCCTCTTTGACCCTTTCCATTTTTGCTCCAACAAGGCAGCTTTGGCAAGCACCACACTGCAAGCTGCTGCTCCTCTGCTCCACTGCAGCAGCAACAAACTGGTCTCCTGGGGGGGTTTTGATCCCCTGCTCAGCACTCACACCTACACCACTTTTTTTGCCTATAAATGCAATAAGCAGAAACAGTGAAAAGGGAAAAGAAAACCAAAGGCAGCAATATACAGGGAGCAATGTACACACAGCAAACACAACACACAGAATAATTCACAAAACAGAGAAAACACAGCAATACACACAGCCGAGAAGATTAGAATTCATCACAGAATTCTAATACACAGAGACAAAAAAACAGTAACAGATACACTCAAATGAGAGATAAATCAGGAGAGCAAGAATAGAAGGCAGAAACTGGAAGGTTTTCAAGTTCAAAAAGGAAAGAAGCAGTTTAAGAGGCAGTAGCAGAAAAGAAAAAAACAGCTTAGGAGTGATTTCAAAGGCTGGAATACAGGTTGATTTCTGCATCTTAATCTTTGTTCTTTTAGGTCTTATCTAAGCCCATATCAAAATCATATGACAGAACGTGCGAAAGAAAATAGAGTAGTTTAAATTCATGTCCTGCTAAAAACGATTAAGGCTCACTGTCAATGTTGTATACAGGCCAGGTTTCCTTTAAGGGAAAATTTTAGGAACGAATTAGTTTTTAGCATTCTGTTTAAGCGTAATACAATTGTGTCATTGGTAGTTTGTTAGAGATGAGTTTAGTAAATGAGAAATCAGTGTGTAAAAAAGGAGTTAGTTAAACAACAAAAAATCAAACTAGACAGCCACAGCAACACAAAAGCAAACATGCAGATAGAACAAAAAATAGAGAAGGGATGATGCACTGACCTGAGCCGCCGGAGGTGAACTCCGACCGCCGTCCACGGTGGTCATTCTGCGGAATCAGTCGAAACTTACGCGTCTCCGTTACCCCGTCGTGGCCGTCCTCGCGCCTCTCCCCCCAACACCACTGTCGCCGGAAAAGGCACCCCAAACGACCACCACCGAAATCCCCCCCGTCGCAACAGCCACCATCCTCACCGCGGCTAACTCGCCACACCACCCACCCACGAACAGCCCCCAACCGCGTCATCCACCACCACAACCCAGCCACGGTCTCCCTCCTTCGCAAACCACCCGCCTAACTGTCGCTGTCACCGCCGCCGTAGGCGTACATCCGAACACAATCACCACCAACCAACCCCTCCCGCGAAACCAGTCTGGATCGGGAAAAAGGAAGACCATACCGTTGAGAAGGAAGTCGTTTCGGTGAGGGAAGACGGAGTAGAGGAGAAGAGGGGGTGAGGGTCAGTGAGAGGAAAGAAAGGTGAAGCCATGGTTGAGAGGGAGGGTGAGACGACTGAGAGGGGAAGGAGCAGCGCCGTGTAGGGTGAGAGAGGGAGGCGGACGCGCCGTTGGAAGGGTGGAATCGCAGCTGCAGAGAGAGGGAACGTAAGAAAATAAAATTAGGGAGGGGGGTCGTGTGTGGGTGCGGCGCCGTGGAGGGAATGGAGATTAGGGTTAACAAAAAATTAGGGTTTTTAGTTTTGATTTAAGCTTTTATACTAGGCCCTTTTTATGTTTACTAACCACACCCCCCCCTTTGAGCCCACGTTTCCTAATTCGGTCCAGCCCACTAAAAATGGACTGGGCTCGCTGATTACCCCACCCTTTTTTTAACACAATCCTCTGTTTCTAAATGCACATACCATTTTACTACTACACCCCCTGTTTCTCTTTTTAAATTTTGTTTCTTTCCCCTAAACAAACTTATTTTTTCCCAAACCTTTTTTCCAAAATAACAGATTTCCTTTTCCCTAAACAAGAAACAATCCAATTGCGAAAACTCTTCAAGAATCAAACTTTGTTAGTAGTCCTGCGAAGCCTTTGCTTGCATGATTATCAACAATGAGGTACTAGTGGCGATCACTTGGAGCCTTTGCTCAATTGATCATCATGAATGCCTAATTTTTCTAAAGATTTTCACTAAATCAAAAAACTTTGTTAGTAATCTTGCGAAGCCTTTGCTTGTATGATTATTAAAAATGGAGTGCTAATGGTGGTCACTTAGAGCCTTTGCTCAATTGATCATCATGAAAGCTCAATTTTCACAATTAAACAACATAAAAAAACAAAAACCTTTTCCTTTCTAAAATCATTTTCAACCCATCGTCGCTAGTGGTTAATCAGAACCTTTGTTCGTCTAGCCATTGGTGGCGATGTCTTTTTCCCCGAAGAACAACAAGCGATGATCACTCATAACCTTTGTTAGTTTGATCATTCGTGCCAATCAATCTCTTTCGAAAACCACTTTCAAAAAGGCAAATAAAAAAACTGGTTGCTACTAATAATCAATCAGAACCTTTGTTCGTCTGACTGGCGGTAGTGACTCTCATTTTCAAGAGTACTTAGCGAGTGATTACCCATAACCTTGGTTAGTTTAATCATTCACTAAATGCTCGTCCTATTTTGAAAACTCGTTAAAAAGATAAAAGACAAAAACCTTTTTCAGG
>CM076849.1:61335611-61458714 GCA_039519185.1 Astragalus membranaceus
CTCCCTCCCTCCCTCTCTCTCTCTCTCTCTATATATGTGTGTGTGTGTGTGTGTTTTGAATATATATAAAAGAAATCAATAAATAAAAGTATCATCTTATAAGTCTTGTGTCAATTGAAAGAAAAATTTTATGGTAAATTTTAAAGTCAACTAATTATTTCTTATTTCAAGAACAACTTATATTAATTTTGATTAAAAAAATAAATACATGTGTATTGCAATATTTTTATTCATCTATACTATTATAATTAGTAAATATTTTTATTCAACTAATTTATATTTTTACATATTCTCATAGTAATATAATTTATTTGTAAATAAATACATAATTTCAAAAATACGCTAAGGTTTATATATATATATATATATATATATATATATATATATATATATATATATATATACACACGCTTTTAAAATGGAATGAAAACAATAAATAAAAACGTTATCTCATAAGCCTCATGAATTTACTATAAATAAAAACTTTTTCTTATATATATATATATATATATATATATTTAATTGTATATTTTGAATAAAAATGGAAGCTTCATTTATTTAAAAATTACAACAAATAAATATTGGTAAAAATAATGAGGAGTGTTATAACCAAAATCTTCTTTATGTGTAAATTATAAATAAAATATTAGATTACATGAAAGATAATCATAAGTATTATATATATATATATATATATATATATATATATTTATATATATATATATTAAATCACCTTAAGGTAACCAAAGAAATAAAAGAAAATAGCATGGGTTCCTACACAAAAAAAATGAGATGATAATATTTTATGCTAAATAAAAGATAGGAAGAGAACCGAAGAAGAATTTGAACATCCTATAATCTAAGTTACATCAATAATCTTTTCATATATGTTACAATTACAACAATCAGACCATATGAGTGACAACCAGACCATATGTGTGACAACCTCAAAATTATATCCTAAATTTTCACCTATTTACTAATCAAACTTCAAGCTACATGTAATAACTCTAATCTCCAATTCCATACATACCCCTATATTCTACAAATTAAAACCTCCAAATCTCATAAGCCTCATGCACCAAATACTTTCCATGCATCATTTGCTTATGGAAATACAAATCACAACCCATTGTAGCTGATGTGCTAATAGCTGATGTGCTAATGAGTCCAATTGGCAACAATGTTCAAGACTTTGTTGTTTATATAGCCACTATTTACTTAAATGATCAATGTAACATTCCTTTTTACCATTTAAAAAATGTAACATTCATTTTATTTTTCAATGTGTTTGCCTTGTTGTCTTACTATTATTCATTGTGGCTACTTTATGGTTCATAATTAAATGGATATGAAAGGATGCATGTTTAGACAATAATAAGTCTTAATTTTGTTTTTTTTTTAAGTTTTATTGACACCTATAAAATTAATTTTCGTTAAAAAAATTGATATAAAATAATAACATCTTATTTTCTTCCTACTCTATGGAGTATATATATTGTTATTAATTTTTTAATAATTTTTAGACCACCCTTCTTAAGTATTTATAGTATTTCTTAAAGAAGACCTAAAGTGAAGGAAAATGAAAAGATTGTAACTATATCTCTATTAAAAACCAACTATAATAATTAGGACTAATTATAATAATAATTTAGAGACACTAAAAGACAACCAAAATCAAAACATCAAGTAATGAATTAAGAGTCATCAATAAGAGAGGAAGTTTTGTAAAATTAAAAAAAAAAGGAGGAAAACTCACAATTCAAGAGTCAAGCTTCTTTTATAAAAATTAATATTAATGTTGCAACATGTTTATAATATAAATAATAATATTAGTTCAGTTAAAAATGTAATAATTATTTTTAATATATTAAAACTAATAAGTTCTACAGTAATAATATTTTTAAAAAATCAATATTATCAATTACGGTTAAATTAAAAATTTACAATTATATTATACCATTAATATGATGTATATGCAATACAAATAAATCAATTAAATATATAATAAAATTAAACACTAATAATAACCTGATAAAAAATACTAATATATTTGATCAAATATATATATATATTATATTATATTATATTATATTATATAATACTTAAACTCTTTTTAGTTGTTATTATCAACTTCTATTTTAATTTGAAAATATCATCATTTTAATGTAAATATAAAATATTTATTTGATATTCCACTAAGATAATCATTTAATAAGTTAGTGGCAATTATTAGCTTTCATTAAATATATATATATATATATAGATAAGCTTGACGTATATATATATATATATATATATATATATAGATAAGCTTGACAAAATTAAATTAAAATTGTATATTTATTTTTATTTTTATTTTATATATGCAAATTTTTTCACGGCTTATATATACAAGTTTGACTTTCCAAATATTAAAAATTGAACTCATTAGTTCTATATTATAAGTTTATGCATCACATAAAGTTAATCATAATAACAAATATATTATATCATGTATGGTGTGAATTTTTCTAAACATTATGTTTGTAAGGTATTAAAGTTCAAAATATGGCACTCATACTGTTACAAAATCATTTATATCAAATTTAGTCATGGTACTTTTACGACATGGGTTGGTCCGAACGGTAACTGGGTTTGGATCTCACCACAAGATATCTAGTTCGAGTTTTGGGTGTAGCAAAAACTCTATTGAAAGAGGAGAACCACACGAACCGACAAAGCCGGACATACGTGGCCAACCAGGTTCTTCGGTGTATATTAGTCATCGACAAAACTGATGGATATACTACGCACCAATAACAAGGTAACTAAAAAAATCAATTATAATATATCGTTGCATAACTTGAAAGAATTCAACACAAGTTCGCTAAATATTTCTTTAATTGCAAAATCTTTAGCAAGAGCACTAGATGTATCCCAACCTGAATATAAGTCACTCATAGAGCAAAGAGCAAGAGCAATATAATTAGCCATATCAAGACTCGAATAACTAGGCAAAAATTAGAATACAACAAGGGGCACCAAAAGTTAAAGAAACATAGTGTGTCAAGGGGACTACACATGTCCTCCCTACCCAACGAGCAATGTCATACCATACAGAAATAGATAACTCACGTGAAAAGAGATTTCCTAAAGGCTGACAAAAGTTGTCACAATCTCGTTTGTAATGATTATTCTCCGAAGAAGATTTACCCTAGAGAGGATCTCATCCAAAATCGATTGCTTGGAAAAAGTAACAACCTTAGAAGGTGTGAGACTCTTCCAACCTAGCCATTGAACCGAGAGTTGTGTATCTACAATGTCGGCGACGCTGCTGCAATTAACGGACAAAAATGCATATGTTGAGCTAACCAAGTATGCTCCACCAGGTTGCTACTTCCAAGTTCAACAATCTAGCTCCGGGGAAGGAGAAAATGACAAAATACTATCTAAGAGTTCCTCCCCTAATAGACCTCCTCGCAGACAAATAAGGATCGTGTCCATGTCATAACCCACGCCAAAAGATCTCCCATCAGCCTCCAAATCCGCCTAATAGTATTATCCTAGTGATTAGATACCAAAAAGAGCGCCTAGAGAACAAACTCTTAAGTGTCTAAAGCCTTGCCTAAGTATGATATCCCAAAAAGGTTGTGGCCATGTTGCCAACCTTCCGCACAAGACTATCTTAAAACCAATCCATACCATCATCTCCAATGTCCCCACTAGGGTTGTGCGTGGTACAAAAACCATCCCACACCATACCATACCATTTTCAAATCTGGTTTGGGTTTACCAATTTCACAAAAACCGGTTCGGATTTATAAACAGGTTTTAAACCAGTACATAACCGGTTTTAAACCGGTAACCAATTCGTAAATGGTTTACTGCTTCAACACCAGCTTTTTGTTTTAAAAAATGGTTTCTTTTCTGCGAAACGGTTTATCACTTCCAACAACCAGTTTTCACTACTGAAAAAACGGTTTACCACTTTCTAAAAACGGATTACCACTTTTAAAAACCATTTTAGAAGTAGGTTACCTATTAATCGGCTCTATAAGTTGTCTATTTTTAACTTTTTTTTAATTATTTAATATATGTATTAACTATTAACCGACTTCCTTCTTTTTCATTAACGTCACCAAATCACTTCAAATCACAAACAACAACATTACTCTGCTCAACACCACCTTCACCTGATAAACGTTCAATCAAACACTATATAGGCATGCCTCAAACTCAAATTTCAATCTTTACAAAACCCAAGATTGGTGTGGTGACCATCAAAGACAACAATCAGTAGGGAGAAGAAAGATTAAAAAGGATCTTGCAAAGACCCCACACCAATCACCGCTACGACATTTGTTATACCCCAATTTTGTCCGATCACTTTTTTTCGCAAGCATTTTAATTTAGTCCGCGTGTCATAGGTCCCTACGAGAACGGTATTTTGAACGCTTTCAAAACTATCTTGTTTTAATTTAGGCAAATTCGTGATGTTTCGTTCAATTGGGCCTACGCTCAATATGTTGGGCCGGTTTGTCTAATTTCGGCCTATGTCTAATAGTTTGGGCCAGTTTTTAATAAGTGGGCTTATGTCTAATATTTTGGGCCCAATTTAGTCCTTCAAAAGCCATAAAAATAAAATAAAATATGTTACAAAATACAAAAATATAATAAAATCAGAATAATTTAATTTACCATAGTCCAAAAAAATATAATTCACAAAAATCATAAAAATAATAAAAATAAAATGCCAAAAATTACAAAAATCACAAAAAATGAAAAAGGGCGCACAGCCCAAACAACAGCTGTTGCGCATCCTTTGAAGCTCACTTGGTGAGCAAGGCTTCCACCTCTCCAACCCTAATTCAGTAACTTGGTGAGCAAGTTCTCCAACCCTAAGCCCAATGGCTTGTGCTTGCTGAGCAAGTCTCCAATACCTAAAACAGGAAACAAAATTGCATCAGAATCAAATAATTTACTTTCATAAACCTAAAAAATGCCTATAAAAAACAGGCTGATTTTCATTGTAAGGGGAGGAGAAGATCAGAGAAAAAAGAAACACGATAAAACGATTACGATTTCAAGCTGAAACCCTAATCGCGAAACACCACAATTCTGAGAAACTGAGAAGCAGCAGTAGCAGTGAAAGGTGTAACACCCCCTTCTAATAACTACTATTTAATTAATTTAAAATCAGAGTTTCCAAAAACTTTTCAGTGCAATCGCAAGAGGGTGCCACATTTTAAAAACAACAACGTATAATAACTCCAAAAATAATTCATAAAGTGCGTGAATACATAGCACCACTGTCAACATAAGTGTAAAAACCATCGCAGCGGAAAAACACCAAGTCTCAACGTATTAGGTTACATCACCAAGTAAATAGTTTAATAACATCAACTAAATAAAACAGTAAGCTAAGACGCCCCCCCCCGGTGCTACGTATCAGAGCTGACTCAACCAACTAGTATGAAGGTACTAGATCACCTTCACTCGCTATCACCTGCGCGTTGCCGACATGAGAAGCAACATAAAAGCAGTAGGGTGAGTCTCTTTACATAAATAATAACATATACGATAAGCATCATACTAGAGAAGGCAAATAGAAAACACCAGTTCACAGCAGCATCAACATACATTATTAATTTACAATCACCATAAAGCAACACCGAATGTATGTTTAGTGCATGAAATGTAACTCATCTCCTAGGACATATGCATGTGGATCCATCATCACCTTAATAATAGCCTTGAGGGCACTCACCAAAATAAGGCCGAAGCCTTCTGCTCACCAATTATTTATCATAAGGCCGAAGCCTTCTGCTCACCGGTAAATGCACATGATCATGCGACGCCATGAAACAATGCACCATACACACCAAAATAATGCAATAGCATACTCACCAATAATTTAATTAGCTCGCCAATAATTTAATTAACTCACCAATGATTTTATTAACCCACCAATAGTTTATCTCACCATTGTATATATGCACTAGTGCAAAATCAGCAAAAGAATTATACTTTTGAAGTCGGGTGCGCATATATCCGACTTAAAAAGTGGACGCGGTGGCAAACTTGTAATTAAAATGAAAAAAACCATCAAGTGCACATCGTTTTAAGTCGGGCGGAAATATATCCGACTTAAGAGGTGAAAACTTTTATTAAAAGGTTTAAAATTACCAGCCTTATTTTTAACACGTCTTTTTGAAAGAAAAACCCTGCACGCTCTCTCCCTCAGTTCCAATTTCCAAACCTCTGCTCTCTCTACTCAACCTTGCCTTCTCAAGAACGATTTCGCCATAAGTTTGCATCCAACCAAGGCAAGTACCCTCTCTCTCTCTCTCTCTCTCTCTCTCTCTCTCTCTCTGTGTGTGTCTCTCTCTCTAGGGTTTATTAATGTGTTTAATTTTTATTGATTCTATGAATTTTAGGTGGATGATTTAGGGTTTATGAGGTTTCAAAACTGAATTTGGGATTATGGGGTTTTAATTTGGGATTTGGTAAAAAAAAACTTAATTTGGGATTTAGGGTTTAAGTTACTAACTGAGAGGGAGGGTGGGTTATGTTTATGTTATGTTTGGTAATTAACTTGGTGGGTACTATTTTGGAAGTAGTCGTGATGGTATTGCCACTACTATGGTCTTGTGATTTGGTTGCTGCTTTGGGTTTGTGGTTGCATTTTTGTTTTGTTTTGTTTAAATAGGTCGTACATATAAATTCATTAGTTTTGTCATAAAAGGAGAAGTTGCATCCTAATATGGCCATGTGGTCATGAGTTTGGGTAACGGGAATGACCTATTCACTCAATGGACCCATTTTTCTTTTTCTTGTCTAACACATGTTATTAATACATTACTAATGGATTTATTCTTTTCTTTGTTTAGATTTGAACAAGAACTTTTACTTTTTGGCATTTGGTACAACTGAAGAGATAAGAATTTGGAGTTACCAGCACGACAATTCATTGTAAATTTTTTAGTTATATGCAAGCAGTTGATTGAATTCTGTGTTCTTTTAATGATGCAGGCAAGTTGTTTGACTTTTTGTCAAGTCCGTTACTAACCTAATTTTGTAGGATAATTTAACAAGTAAGGAGAAGTTGAATTATCAGCTTATTTATTTTTTGGCTTTGGGATGGATGATAGAAGTGTAAAGGAAGAGGGTTCTGAAGTTGATAGTGAAAGTGGGTTGGGAGTAACTAAAGGGAAGACATTATTTGCTAAGATTTCTTGTGGTCTTGTTGGAGATTCTGTAAAAGGTGAAGAAGATAGGCATAGTATATACTTGAATGAGTCAAATTTAAGTGAAATTTCAATGGATATGGTGAAAGTGGAAAACAAGTTGTTGATGGGGCAAGATTCAGTGAAAAGTATAGAAAATACTCCAGTTAAGGAGAAACGTAAAAAGTCTAGTAATAAAAAAGCTGCTAAACCTCCAAGACCTCCGCGAGCAGTCGAGCACCATCATTGGATGCAGCTGACCATAAGCTAATTAGGGAGATAACTGAACTTTGCCATGTTAAAGCGTGTGAGGATAGAGCATATGAAAGTCTTGAAGAAGATGAAAACTGCTAAATCCTCGCAGTCTTCCGGTTCCAGTAGCAGAATGTTTGGCTTGGTTTTCACTTTCGTCCTCTGCATTGTGATCATAATCCAAGGTAATATTTGTATTCAGATTCATATTTATCATGCATATGATCTTTAGGCGTGTAGATTTGAGCTAGCAGTTGATGAATGAAACAATGATAATGAACATACTGTTGCTAATTCTTGAGTTGGGTATTGTTCTACTTTGTTTTGTCTCCTTTGGATTCTACAAGATGGCCATTGAAATGTTAAGAATGCTTTATTTCCAGTGATTGAGTTGTGTTATGATTCAGTTCTATTTGAGAATGCTGTAACTGTGTTTTATTTTATGGTCTATAAATTCCCTTTATGCTATGAATCAGTCACTCAATTTTTCAGACATAAGGTTGCCTAGTAATAGTGTGCACTATGCAAGATGGGAATCAAATTCTTAATAACAGTGCATTCTCTTTGCAGGCATGTTATCCTTGGCTTGTGCAACACCTCCCATCTGTTCTTCTACCAGCTTTAAAGCACAAATCTATTTTTTTCCCATGCTTCCAGGCACTATTGGTAAGCATCATCAGAGCAGAATAGTTTTACCTGCATCTCATATGTATAATTTGATGGAACCAATTCCAACTTTTGGCTTACTGAATTAATGATTGTGCATGCACATTTGACTTCTCTATTCGTACATAATTTGTTCAATGTGTAGCTTTAAGTTTGCTAAATCAGAGATGGATCGTTCTTGTTTAATAGTTGACGTTTTTATTTTATAGTACTTGTCATGTTGGAATTATGACAATGCAAATGGTTCTGCTGTCCAATTATTTTTTCCCATTATTTATCTAGGAATGGACACACTCACAATACTTACAAGCTGATTAACCCTTAATAGTGTTTTAATTTTATCATATGATTCTTCACATATGCATGTATTAAGATGCATCCACCTCGAGTCAATAAGATCACATCACATAACTTTCATAGATCATGCTTTATGATTCAAACATATCAGAACTGATCAAACTCTGACAGGTGATGACAGACTTTGAAAGAGAATGTTTTAATGGAGATATCAGAGTTGGTTAAGTCATAGATTCTTGTTTCTTTCAAGGCAATTCCACCAGTTGGTTGGGCTCTTAACTAACTTTATATCCCTATCAACAGGGAATGTGAATTGATTCTGTAGACTCTGTATCCTTCAATCAAGGTTTAGACTGTGCATTGTATTCTCACTTGCTTTTAGTTCTAAATGACATGGAGTTCTTTGAGAAACAGGTAAAAACTTGAATTCTCCTTATCCCTGTTCTTTTATGAATTTAATCACATTTTCAGAATCTTACTTTTCTGGACCATTTTATAATGTTGTTAAGTTCCATTCAAATTAGAGCGGCGACGAAGAATTGAAATTTGACATTCATTATATTTTTCTAATTATATTTTTTCAGGGGTTCTTGACAACTTGTTTAGTTGGCAGTAGCTGAATAAGAGAACCCGGGTCCACGTGACATGTCCTAGCTTGGTTACAAATAGTGGTTACACTCGATACTAGGCAATTTTACATTTTGTTGGTTGACGAGGGTAGAATGTAGTACGTTTTTATTTCTTTTGATTTATGCTATAAAACAATCAACATTAAAGTTTTATGAAGATCCTCTGATTATGAGTTATAGAGGTTGCTGCAATGCCAGAACTTTAATTACCAGTACATGTTCTTTTTGGCTTGCCAGGAAATATTTGTATGTGCAGGGAGAAGCAAAGAAACGAAACAAAATTCAAAAACTAAAAAAATATACACTTTTAAAGTCGGATCTCCTTGTTATCCGACTTAAAAAAGACACTTTTCAAGTCGGACTACACTGCCAGCCGACTTTAAAAGTGTTCTATAGAGGCCAGAGCCACAGCATAGAAGGGATAATTAACATCGGACGCTGTATGTCCGACTTGAAATCTCTGACTTTCTAAGTCGCCCTAATAGAAGTCGAACTCATATCCGACTTTAAAAGCCCAAAATATCCGACTTTGAATCCTGTTTTTCCACTAGTGATGTCACCGTTAACACACCAATTACAGCAACATTTTTAACAGCACAACATAACCGCAACAGCAACATAAAAATCAAAACAGCAACAACAAGATTTAACTAAAACAGCAACAGCAACATTTAGATAAAAACAGCAGCAGCAACATTTAAATAAAAACAGCAACAACAACATTTAACTAAAACAGTGACAGCAACTTTAGAAATAAAACAGCAACAGCAACATTTAACTAAAACAGTGACAGCAACAGCAACATTTAACTAAAACAGTGACAGCAACTTTAGAAATAAAACAGCAACAGCAACATTTACTAAAACAGTGACAGCAACTTTAGAAATAAAACAGCAACAGCAACCCCTTTAAAAAACAGCAACAGCATTATTTGAAGAAAACAGCAACAACATTATTTGAAGAAAACAGCAACAACATTATTTGAAGAAAACAGCAACAGCATTATTTGAAGAAAACAGCAACAACAACATTTAAATACAAAAACAGCACACACGCACATGGGCCCCTAGGGCGCCACTGCCAAGGCTACTCAAAAACGAAATTGAACACATGGACAAGCTAGGCACACACAGAGGACTAAGGGGAGCAAGTTCCAGCAACATAGGGGCTCTAACCCGTACACGAGCATGACGCCCATGCACCGGGCGCCCAATTCTACACACCAAAAAAACTCAGACATAGACACAGATTTATGGGACCTGGGCGCCTAGGGCGCCCTTTTCAGCAACAACAACAAGGATTCCAATGGCTGGGCGCCTAGGCACCCCATTCAGCACATCAAACTTAATTTTTTTCATTCATGATCATGACAATTGCAAATCAATATAGGGCAACACAATTCAATGTAAGGCAACACCAATCAATATATCATTGTGAACATTTCATCATACACATAATGGATATTACACATGCATAATTAATCTCATATTCACCTTAACACCAATTGACATAGGATTCAACAATTTAAGTTCAACATGATACTTAGCGTTCACACAACATCTCGATTCAAACAACAACACCACAATTCAATCATCAACACCACAAATCAATTAATTAAATCATTCCTAAACCTAACTCATATGGTACTAATCCTATAGGTTATTAAGAATGGAAAGAGAGCCCCCTAACCTTTGTTAATTGAAGAGTTCAACAAGATTTCTAGCAAGCCACCAAAGACACCAACGATCCAAGCTTCTTCTCCCTTGAAGCTCCACGCGAAACCCCCTCCCTTGCCCTAGAACAAGTCGCGCCTCTTCTCTCTCACTCTTCTCACTTGCGACTTCCTTTCTTTTTCTTCTCTCTATTTTACGATCCCTTTTTTCTTTTCCTTTCCAATTCGCGAATGAGCCCCCTTCACTAATCCTTGCTCCATGCGCCTAGGCCTAAGTCAATGGGCTTGGGCTTGGGCCAATCCTACCACCCCGGAATTACCAACATCACTCCCTTCAATTTAAATAAAAACAATATATTAATAAGTTAATATAACAATAATAGTGCAACACTTAAATAATTTAATTAAATAATTAATTAAATTATTTTGGGTGTTACAAAAGGCAGTAGTAACAGAGCAGCAAGAAAGAAAAGGTCAGAAGCTGGAAAAAGAGGTTGGTCAAATTCGTTTATTTTAAAGTCTTTTTTTTTATTACTAGGATAGTTCAATGTAAATATTAGGAGGGTTTTGAGAACTGAGTAGGATTTTGAATCAATAGTGAAGAAGAAAATAGATGTTGAAAAATAGGTAAACGGATGAACAAAATTGCCAGAACATGTTTTAATATTTCCAGAATACAGTTTTATTAGACAGTATCAAATATAAGAGAACCGGTAAAAAAAGAAATCTCAGAAGCGACACAATTTTGGGACTCAAAGAATATTACTAGAGTAATGAAGTAATTAGATAGGATCATAAACAGTATAAGAATCAAGTTTAGAAACAACAAAACTCTGGGACAGAACCAAGTTTATAAGAATCAAGGAACCAAGGCTCGGGAAGATTTAGAAACAACAAAACTTAAAATGGAAGAACAAAGTGATAAGCCTCACCTCTAGCCCCCCTGGACGGTGGCCAACGTTGCCGGAAAATTCCTCCGTCGTCGGCTTACTGACGCAAATCATCCCCCTCGCGAGCTCACCGTCGCCGTCGCGTTGGCGTGGCACTCCCTCCGCCTCGAACCCGTCGCGAGCACCACTGGAGCCGTAAACAACCGTCGTTTTTACCTCACCGGAGCCGCCACCGGAACCGTCGATCCCCCTCTCTTCTCCTTTCTTTCCTCCTCGCGAAGTTCCTCTCTCTGTCACTGCGTGATTATCTCTCTCCCCGAAATGATCTCCCTCTCCATCGCCGGAATCTCTCTTTCTGTCTCCATTAGGGTTTCATTGTGTTAAATTACCCTTTTATATACCTATTTGTGTATTATTTATTTTAAAATCAAATATTCAGACTGATAACTGCACCCTTTGTCTTAATTCGTACACACCCCCTAGATCAGCCCAGATTTCGCAGGTTGGATTGCTGACTACTATTATTCGCACCCCCTATTAATAATACGACCCCCTGCAGTTAATTACACCCCCATTTTACTACTGCACCCCATTTACGCTTCCTTTTATTTTTTCTCTACAAAAGAACAATTTCTTTCACAAACTTACATTTTTCTATAAAAATAAATAAATAAATATTTCCACCCAAAAAATATAAATTGGGGATTAAGTCGACCGTACGGTTGGGTTAGTCACCGTTCTAGGATGAATGAGTCGTACGGCTCAATAGTCCTAAAACCTCTAAAAAGAATAATAATTAATAAACCTTTTCTCCAAAAAAACGAATAGGGGATTAAGTCGACTGTACAGCCGGGTTAGTCATCGTTTTAGGACAAATGAACCGTACGGCTCAAGAGTCCTTAAATCCCTATTCCAACAAAATCAAACCACCACACATCAAACCATTTTTCAAAACTACAAAAAACTCCATTTTCAAAAAATAGGGGACTAAGTCGACTGTACAGTCGAGTTAGTCATCGTTCTAGGACGAATGAGTTGTACAGCTCAATAATCCTAAAATCCCTATATTAAAAAACACCAACCAACAAACATTTTCTACCCAAGAACTACGTGTGATTTGATTCTCTACCAGGAGATACGTAGGAGCAGAGGGCGGCCGACCTTTGTCAATTGCACTAATAAAAAACCATTTTTAGTATTTTCCTAAATAATCCTTTTCTTCGATTCAAAAAATATCAAGTCTTTTCTTCCTCTTAGTTTCCTTTAATTCAAGATAAAAGGGTAAAATAAACATTTTCAAAATTAATATTCTTCTACAACTAATTAGCAGGTAACATTCCTTAGGAAGGATGTCGTGGGGTGCTAGTACCTTCCCCACGCATAACCGACTCCCGAACCCAAATCTGGTCTCAAGGACCCTTATCCATTCCAAAAGGGATTTTCCAACGTTTGCCCTCATAATTAAACTTTGGTGGGGGCTTCATTTTTGAACCTTCGAAGAATCCTCACCTAGGTTTTTTCGGTCGCTACAACATCTCCACCCATTCGCGACGGCACCGCTGCAACCCATCTGTGGTCTCAGACACAGCGTGCCTTCCACGCTCATCGCCCTTTCCTCTTCATCCCAGATCTGTTACTTTCCTTTCTCCTTCCTCCGCCCTCTGATAGTGTGCAACAACGTTGCTTGTTTGACTTTTCCACTTCCTGTAATGTGTTTGTGTATAGCCTTTGTTTTTGTTTGCTGGAAAATAGAGGGCAACCGGTATATGAGTTTGAAAAATGAACAACGTGGCACAATTTAAAAGCTAGTGTTCCTGGGTGTGTGTAAGAGCGGCGGTGGGCAGCATTTCTCATCTAAAATACCGGTTTAGAGAAAGTAAATTACCGGTAATCCATTTCTTTCACTATATGTAATCGGTGGGGTTTTTTATAAAATAGTATGGAGATTTTCTAAATGGTCCAGTACAATATTTAGTACGGTTTAAGTTTACTGTTTTTTTTGCACATCCCTAGTCCCCACTCTACAAATATCCCTCAATCAAACTAAGTTGATGCATAAGAGGAAACTCAATGGCGCCTAAGTGCACCGACTCCAGAATTTACAATAAGCAAACTAAGACACAATAGCCTCCACTGCCATTTTGCAAACAAGCTTAAGTTGAACACTATGAGGTCTTGCGCCCCAAGGCCCCGACCTCCATTAAGCTTATTGTCATACCCCAATTTTGTCCGACTAATTGGAAAATCCCAAAAATCTTATCGCTTCGCATATCGTTCTAAACGCGGGGTATTTGACACTCTCGTGCAACGATTTTGTTTGGCGCTCGTTACTTTCATAAAAAAGAGTCCGAAAAAAAAAATAAATAATAAAAATCATAATAAATAACGCGAGCGCGTGTTGGTTGCGAGTCGCATGTGAGTAGTTGCATCGGCGCGCATTATTTTACCGTTTTTTTTAGAAAAGAGGATAAAGTGAAATCGGTTTTAATAACTTACGCGTGTGCGCATTAAGTCAGTTACGCGCTCATAATCTTAATGCGAACGCGCGTTGGTTGTGAGTCGTGTGTAAGTAGTTGCGTCGGTGCGCGTTATTTTACCGCTTTTATTATCACAAAAAAAATATAAATAGTAATAATAATTTAAACTCAGCTGTCCTTTTTATTTATTTGGTTACATATGCAAACAAAAAATTAATTGAGCAGTACCAAAAAAGGGGAAGTCAACTTTGCTACATGAAGAAGACAAAAATAAATAAATACAAAGTAGTACAAAAAATTAAAAACAATGGATTAAAAGAAAGGGATACAGCGCCCCCCCTAGCTGTTGGTGGGAAAGGAAAAATATTTTGAGCTACAATCTCAAGCTCTTTTATCTTGTCCCTTGGCTTTTTACATTTTAGGCAAAAACATTTCAGGCCTTGCAGCACCAACACCACTGCCCTGCTGCTGCTCCACTAGTCTGAAAAAGCATAACCAAAAATTATTGTCTCATTAGTTTACCTCCTCTATTTAAACCAACTAACAGACAGCAAGCAGGGAGAGAGCACTGTTATTGTAACGAGGAACCGAGGAGAGCCACTGGAACAAAAAAGGGGGGAGTTAATTAACTAAACACAACACACACACAGTGAGGAGGAAGCATACAGAGAGGATCAAGAGGGGAGAAATACAACAATTTGTTTAGAGAAGAGGAAAAATTAGAAGCAACAGAGAGAAAGGAGAAAAGGATACAGAATGTAAAAATTGCAAAGTGAGAGGGTGAAATGGAGAAGGCCCCATGATCATTTCATCATCCTCATCATCCTCTCCTTCTCCTACTGTAAAAACCATCACCCCCTAAACAACAACTACCACCTCACCACCGTGACCACTGTTCCTCCGCCGCTCCTACGATCGGCCACCAAGCGCCGCCGTCATCACCGCTACAAACCACCACCACCGAACAACCTGTACTCGCGTCCCCTCCGTTCGCGTTCGCCGGCACCACCACGGTACCACCCATGGTGGTTCTCCTCCGGTTGACTCCGTCCACCACGTATCTCCCTCAACCTTCACCATCGTGACCACCGCCACCGCCACCGCGAGCAGCACCATCAACGACGGCCTTTGCCGCTTGACCCGCCAGTCACCATGTCTCTCTCGCTGGGTTATCTCTCTCCTTTTCTCTGCCGTTTCCTTTCTTTCTCATTACTGTTATGAGCAGCAATTAGGTTTTGTGGGATTTCTAGTAAAACCCGTAATATACCTTAATATACCATCTCCAGTTTATGTTTCCTTTTTTTTATGGCCCATAATTTCCTTTAGACCCTATGTCAAATAAAAAAAACTTCATTTTATTAATATTATTCCAAAATAGACTATTTTTGCCTAGGCCCATTGGATCCATTCGTTGGATACACGGACTCTCCCCCTGACTCAT
The DNA here is from genome assembly GCA_039519185.1 of Astragalus membranaceus. Taxonomy (NCBI): domain Eukaryota; kingdom Viridiplantae; phylum Streptophyta; class Magnoliopsida; order Fabales; family Fabaceae; genus Astragalus; species Astragalus membranaceus. The sequence goes on from CM076849.1 coordinate 61,351,144, forward strand.
CATTTTGTTTTATTTCATTAGTTTATTATTACAATATCATCATTATTATCATCATTATTACCTATTTTATTTCTATGCTTTCTCACAAATTGTTGACTACTAGTTTCATTCCATTTTTATGTTATTGTCATATCAATTTCTCACACTCAAAACCAATACTTTTCCAAGTGATTAGCATACAAAAATAAATTAGTCTCTTTTAAAATAATAAGGAAATTAAGTTGATTGTACAGTCCGGTTAACTTGCATTTTAGTACTTATGAGTTACAACTCAGGAGTTCTTAAATCCCTATAAAAACTATCTTAAAACATTAATTTAAAAAATTCAAACACACAAACATTTTCTAATTGTTAGAGCTACGTCGCTTTGATTCCCATTTGGGATACGTAGGAGCGAGCCACGTCCTCGTCAAGCACAACAAACCAAAATTAATTCGATTGCGAAAGCCCTTTTTGATCATCTAAAATGAAAACCGATTATCATTAATGATCACTCGCGCCGTTGCCGTTTGGTTGTTAATGATAATTTCATTTTCAAAAGAGTTAGTAGCACGGCCACTCTAAACCGTTGTTGTTTGGTCGTCGCGAACACTCGAATCAAAAGCAAAACCGATTATCGTTAATGATCACTCGCGCCGTTGCCGTTTGGTTGTTAATGATAATTTCATTTTCAAAAGAGTTAGTAGCGCGGCCACTCTAAACCGTTGTTGTTTGGTCATCGCGAATCCTCACTCTTACTGCGAAAACTCATCTAAACAGACTAAAAAACAAAAACCTTTTTAGGACAACCAAGAACTACGTAGCTTTGAATTCTCCATCGCACCAGGAGATACGTAGGAGCGAGAGGCCAACTCTCGTCAAGCGCCAAAAATAAAAATTTTCATTAAGTCTTCTCGCTCCCTTTTCAATAAAGAGGCAAAATAAAAGCATTTTCAAATCAACACTTCAAACCACACATTTAATTAAAGGTTCCCTTTCGGTAGAAAGGAGGTACGGGGTGCTAATACCTTCCCCATGCCTAACCGACCCCCGAACCCATATCTCTAGTTTTCGAAAGACCATCCGCCTTGTCTAAAAGACCTTTTTTCAATGTTTTGGTCTTAAAATTAAAATATTGGTGGCGGCTCCGAACTTTTTCCACGTTGTCAAACGAAAAGTCCCAAACCGGATTTTTCGGGTGCAACAGCTGGCGACTCCGCTGGGGACTTTTCTTTTTTAAGTGGGTCAAACCTAACTAATTAAATGTGTGGTTTAGTGTGCTATCGATGTGATTTGGATACTTTGTTTGCTTCTATCCCTTTTCGGTTTGCTCTTCTTATCATGTTGTATGCATGTGCATTTGTTTTCCCTCCTTCCATGTTTATTTTTCCTCGTCTTTGCTTATGTGCTTAGTACCCTCATGCATTTCCCCCCCGTCTTGTTATGTTCCCCTCTTCTTGGCTCCCTTTCTTAAGGTAAAAACATGCATTTCCTCCCATTCTATTATGATCCCTTCTTCTCCGCTCCCTTTCTTGAGGTAAGCAGTGCATATGACTGTCGCTGAAACCTAGATTGGATTATTAGTATTGTGATATTGAACCCTAGGGTAGACGACATGTTATTACCTGCTATTATTTGGACTGTTCTGGGTTTTCCTTTGCAGGTGGGGTATATGTGGGTAGTTTTAGGCAGTATGCCCTTGCTGCACACACTCACACCTTATGCTTACTATGCTTTGAGAGGGGCCTAAAACCCAAGGTCTGACAAAACTTAGGAGAGTGGAAACGAGTAGTGACTGGCAATTGGACTGTTGTCCTTCCGACTCTCACGAAAGTTTCAGCCAGAGTATGCTCTTTCATGATGCCTCACACCAGATGGCGTTCCATCGTTGTGGGTGCTATTGTGAAAGAGAATTAGCTCTGGTAGCCTGGTGAGGAAGTGACTAGAACCCGCATGGGAGGAACATTTGAGTTGTCCTAGAACTTAGGTCTCCACCTTCGTAGGACACAAGGGGCATACCAAATTGTGTGTTGCATGGTAATATAGACATGTTTTCAAAAAAGAGTAGGTGGTTTTTCAAATAAAAAGTAGAGAAAGAGCTGCCGTTGTAGCCTTTCTTTTGCTGGTCCGTACGAAGTGACATATGGCCCACTCTTTTCAAAAAAAAGAGAGAACGAGCTGCCGTTGTAGCCTTTCTCTTACTTGGTCCATATGAAACCACGTACGGCTCGCATTTTTCAAAAAAAAAACAAAAAAACTTGAACTAATGCCAATAAGGGTTTTGCCCTAATCTGCATATGCATAAAACATCATCATTTTGCATGCATCCTCGCATTGAATCCAACAGAAGCTTTTACAGTTCATGCATGCATCCTTGCATTTCATCAAAGTTTGTTTACCGAGAATCCCAAAGTGACAAAGAATCTTGTCATAGGCACGATGTGGAATCAAAAGTGAAACAGCGTATACTCCGAGGTGTGAGTTTGTTTAAGTTTGAATGCATGGAATGTGCTTTGTTTCGCTTATTGATTCTAACCTTGTTGTGTTTCAAAGAAAAAATAATCAAATCCACCGTTAAACCTATGGCAAGACATAGTACACCGTGATTCCCGTCACCAAGACAAACATGAAATCATACATATTGCATTGCACTTGCATTCAAACAAGTATTAGTGCATACCGTCTTTTATCAACAAAAAAAACCAAAAATCAAGAAAAATCAAAAATTATTATTTTCCACAAGTTTTTTTAGAAAACATAATACATGCATTTTTTCTTTGCATTACAAAAAATAATCAAATAAACATCTCATTTCGCATGCATCATGTCTTTCCACGCACTAAAAATAATTGTTAGTATCAGGCACTCCATTTCATAGTTCAAAAATAAAACGAAAAGCAATCATCATCCGCACTTTGCATCATGGCATCATGCATAAAACAAAATTCTGAAAAAAAAATTATCATCCCTATGGTATTTCATTCGCTCATAATCATGAAAAATCATCAAGTGATGCAATTTACGTTATCCTCATCCAAAATGCACATTCGTTCATTCATTCACCCACTCATTCCGTCGTCCGCCCATATCACATCATCGCATTAATACTTTTCTGTGTCGCAAATCAAAAATAAGCATTAACGTCTCATCTCGCATGCATCTTCATTCAATATCTCCCATGCATTAGGAAAGTAATTGCAAGCATCACACATTTCATTTCATTGCATAAGAAAAATGAAAACCAGAAGCATCTATCATCCATATCGCATTTCATTCATCCTTGATTATGCAAAAACTATCATCAAATAATGCGGACATCGCGTCAATGTGGCGCTCATGCATCATTTCATTAACCTCATCACTTTGTTCGAATACATCATTTCTCCCTGCATGCATCCTTTCGAAACAAAGAAAAATTTCTCATGTGATGGCTTAATGGATAGAAGTGCACCTTTGAACGACAAAGGGTAATGTCTCAAATTTGTTTGTCGACTACAAATTTGAGATGTTACTTTACGATGTCAGAGCACTTTGACCCAGTCGCACATATTTTAATTTCAAGTAGGAAATTAAATTGAGTCAACTAATTGTCAAAACGTTTCAGTATATTGTGTGAAGTATTGAGTCAGGATCCACTCAATGTTTCAGGCAAGTTACGCAGGGTAACGACAATCAGTTGCCTCATATCACCAGTCTTGCATCTCTCATCATTCAAAAAAGGGGCATTGGCATTTCGCATCTTGTCTCGCCTCTAAAAAATAAAAATAAAATCAATCAAAAATCATTTGGAAAAAATGGGGGGCATCATTCTTGCATCATTCGCATTGGTATTCCATATTTTGTCTTGCAACGAAATAATTTAGAATAAGCCACACTTTTCGAGTAGTCGTTCTCCACGCATTTGCATCATACTTGCATATCATAATTTGTTCATTCATTCATTGCATAAAATAAAAGTTGTGATGAGAAGCGAGACGTTCTTGCAAAACAATCATCCTTTTTTTGAAAAAGTTTATCCTTACTTGGTTGCAAACTCAAGGTGTTCCAAGGCACTCAGTTTTGCAAATCAATAGCTCATTTGCATGTCGTTCAAAAGCACTGCATCCCATCCATTCCATGACAAAAAAAAAAAAACTGAAGCAGCTCATCAATTCATTGTTCTAACTAATGTTGACTCTCTGTGAAGCATTCCTATAGTGAACGTGCATGACACGTGCAGTTTCTCTTGTTTGAGTCAGTCAGTTTCCTTCCTTGTCATCATCACCATCCCAGTCTAACCCCGCCCCGTCCATCCATAAGGCGCATATTCTCTCCCATCAGTGCATACTTGACTTTTTGGTTCATTCTCACTAACACTCTAAGTCCTCCATGCTGGGGCAATTCTGTGATCACTAACTTTCTTTATCGGCATTATATTCCTTTAGTGCAAGTCTTTCCAAAAAAAAAAGAGAAAAGAAGAGATAAATGAGAAGAACAAGCTCGCTAGGTTGAAAACCCGCAAAGGGCAGCCTAGGCAAAAAGGAGCGCCCGGTGGATTGAAAACTCGCAAAGAGCGGTCCAGGCAAAAATTAGGGCAAAAAAAAAAATGCAAAGAAAAGAGCAAACACATATAGATAGATAAATTGTTGTCAAGTTTTATGAAAAAAATAAGCAATCGGAATTTGAAATGAAGTTTGGCCACCCAGAAGTTCCCTTTCCTACCCACCTTAACCCAAGAAAAACCAAAATCCAAAAATCACCCTAGACAAGGATCACCTCAAATATCCAAAAAAAAGTGCATCACTTTCTATCAGCTCACCCGAGTCAAAGAAGGAAAAGAATCATAAAACAAAAAAGAGAGAGAAAATCAAAAAAGGGATTCAAAAATGAAAATCCCAAAACAAAAGAAAATACAAAAGAAATGTAAGTGGTGAGCTGGTACATGTTACCACAAAACACAAGAGATCCTTGTCTCAATAACCTTCAAACACTTCATCATTCCCATACACCCCTCCTTCCATAAACCGCAAACACTTCCCTTTGACCTCGGTAGCCCGCCCTCCACAAACCCTTAGCCCAGAATAAAATTTCCAAACACCTCAACAAGCCAATTAACCATCATAAATCATCGATCGTCAGCCAACGCCGAATAAAAATCATCCTACCATTAGCCCCCAAGCTCTTCATTAAGCCCCATCATCCCTCCTCCACAAAACACCACAATCCCGAAAAGTCCATTCCGATCAATGACCGAATGCTGTTGTTTTCTCAAATTTTTAAATCTTAGGACCACTAAGTTTATCTGTCTACAATGTGTTTGCTCAAAAGAAAAAACAAACGATCAGAAAAGAGAAAGCTGATCAAGGAAAAACAAACCCTTAGGAAAAAGAGATGAGGGAACAAAAATAAACAGTCGAAAAAAGAAAGCTGACGGAAAAAGGAAGACTTGCACTTCAAACGCATTCAAGTTGCATTAAAACAAGGTTTAGTGATCACCAAGTGAGGCTTCTTTCATACTAAAAGTTAAAACTTTCATTGCATTTGAGTTTTTCTTAAAAAGAATCAAAGATGTGTACTAGGGGACATTTCCTTCACCTCTCACTCCACTCAACCATGGGGAGACTTTGTTCGTCGTCTATCCCGTTCACATACCACCCTCCGTATATAACCGTCACCATAACTCTATCGCCTTTTCACAACCTCACTCAAAGAAACCGTTTGAAATTTCATTCCAAAATGGGGCAAGTGCATTCCCATTCCTTCACCTCATTCATTCCCATAAGAACCTCACCGGGGCAATCTCTCAACTCACTACCCTAAATAAGGCCTCGTCATTCTAATTGGGGCAACTTTGTTTCTTCCTGACTGGGGCAACACCAAACTCTGTGGGTTGAAACAAAACCCTTTTCATTCCACCTTTCATCCCAAGAGCCGAAGTGTTCCCAATTCATCATCTCCTACACCCCTAGTCATTATCACCACCAGGCAAAGACAAGCTTATTCACTCATCAAAAGCCCGAACCGGGGCAGTCTTGCATCCCTTGGTCCCCCATGAGCGTCGGTAATAATCACGTTTGTCATCCCTTCAATTGTCATACATATCCTAAACCAATCCCAAGTTAACAGACTCACTCATTCACATTTGCGCTCCTATGCATGCTTACTAAGCAATGCTTCAAAGAGAGAGAACACACGTTAGTCATGCGATATCTAAGATTCAGTCGTCATTGGAAGGGAGAGAAAACAAGTGAGCTTGTTTGTAAATAAAAACCTTAAGGACACCGGAGTTTGAATCAAATTCAATTCTTCAACAAAAATGGTCAATAATCATCCCACTTTTGCATCCAAAGTCTCGCGTCTCATCATCATGAAAGTATTCACAAAAAAAAAGTATTTGAATACCCCAAAAATTTTGTCATATCATGCATCAAAATACTGCATTTGCATCCTCACATAGCAAAAAGACAAATAGGAAAAATTCTTTAACCAGCTATCTCAGCACATGAGGGGGTCGCCTAAAGTTGGCCGCTTGTAGGGCTTTAGTGCTCGCCGGATCCTCAGGGATTAAGTTGTTATCTTGTAGGGCTTTGGTGCTCACCTTAATCCTTGGGGACTAGGATGTTACCTTGTAGGCACTTGAAGTGTTGATCCTTAACCAAAATAAAAAGGAAGAAAATCAAAAATAGCATCTCATAGCATCCATCATTCCATTGAAATCATCACATCACATGCACTTTGCATAACATACATTCACACTCCATTTACATAGATATCTGCATTCCATAGAAAAAAAAGAGCAAATAAGAAACGAGAGAAGAAGATCACAGAAGATGGAACATAAAAGAACACAACATCTTCATATCATTCATCATTCTCATATCATCCATACCAGTCATCACTCCATGGCATCAAACAGTACATTACGCCTTCAAATTCGCATCTCAGAAGAGCGAAAGAATAACAAAAGGAAAAGAAGAGAAAAATCAAACAGAAAAGGCATCCCACCAAAGTCAATCATTGCATTCATGGGCACCCCAAACATCCAAGTGCGCGCATTTCATGCACCATCCAAGAGAAAAGTTACTTCGGACCAGAGAGTCCCAAAAATCTCATTTTTAGAAAATCATCAACCCCGAGTTAGTAAACTCCATCAACCCTGAGTTAGTAAACTCCATCAACACAGAGTTAGTGAACTCCCACAGAGTTAGTGAACTCCCACCGAGTTAGTGAACTCCTTCCACAGATCACAACATTGTGTACGAGCACGCAATGGATCCATCAGACTTCGTCAAGTCCTTCGGATTAGTTGTGTCAGCCTAAGGCATAGCGTAAATCCATTGATCAAATCAGTTCCGGACCTGATGTTGATCGGTCGCTCGAAAAGGCCACCCCCCCAGAGCTCGGACTCGACAAGAGTCCGTTAGAAGGTTTTAGGCAGCCTCCGAATTCCCAATTTACCGCTTTCTGCACGCCAAGTGCTCATTTACCGCTTTCTGCATGCCAAGTGCCCATTTTACTTTTCGGTTCGCACGCCAAGTGCCCATTTACTTTTCTGTCTGCACGCCAAGTGCCCATTTTACCTTTCTGTTTGCACGCCAAGTGCCCATTTTACCGTTTCTGTTTGCACGCCAAGTGCTCATTTTTACCTTTCAGTCTGCACGCATCAACATGAAAGTGTCTATCTATTCAAAAAAAAAAAAAATCGGGTTTCTCCAAGTAGACAAAATTGGTATAATTTCTGAATTCTTTATTCATATTTTATCTTCGAAATATGTCTCGGCCAATTCATATTTCTTGATAAAATCCAAATAAAGAGGGGCAGCTGTCATACCCCAATTTTGTCCGACTAATTGGAAAATCCCAAAAATCTTATCGCTTCGCATATCGTTCTAAACGCGGGGTATTTGACACTCTCGTGCAACGATTTTGTTTGGCGCTCGTTACTTTCATAAAAAAGAGTCCGAAAAAAAAAATAAATAATAAAAATCATAATAAATAACGCGAGCGCGTGTTGGTTGCGAGTCGCATGTGAGTAGTTACATCGGCGCGCATTATTTTACCGTTTTTTTTAGAAAAGAGGATAAAGTGAAATCGGTTTTAATAACTTACGCGTGTGCGCATTAAGTCAGTTACGCGCTCATAATCTTAATGCGAACGCGCGTTGGTTGTGAGTCGTGTGTAAGTAGTTGCGTCGGTGCGCGTTATTTTACCGCTTTTATTATCACAAAAAAAATATAAATAGTAATAATAATTTAAACTCAGCTGTCCTTTTTATTTATTTGGTTACATATGCAAACAAAAAATTAATTGAGCAGTACCAAAAAAGGGGAAGTCAACTTTGCTACATGAAGAAGACAAAAATAAATAAATACAAAGTAGTACAAAAAATTAAAAACAATGGATTAAAAGAAAGGGATACAGCGCTCCCCCTAGCTGTTGGTGGGAAAGGAAAAATATTTTGAGCTACAATCTCAAGCTCTTTTATCTTGTCCCTTGGCTTTTTACATTTTAGGCAAAAACATTTCAGGCCTTGCAGCACCAACACCACTGCCCTGCTGCTGCTCCACTAGTCTGAAAAAGCATAACCAAAAATTATTGTCTCATTAGTTTACCTCCTCTATTTAAACCAACTAACAGACAGCAAGCAGGGAGAGAGCACTGTTATTGTAACGAGGAACCGAGGAGAGCCACTGGAACAAAAAAGGGGGGAGTTAATTAACTAAACACAACACACACACAGTGAGGAGGAAGCATACAGAGAGGATCAAGAGGGGAGAAATACAACAATTTGTTTAGAGAAGAGGAAAAATTAGAAGCAACAGAGAGAAAGGAGAAAAGGATACAGAATGTAAAAATTGCAAAGTGAGAGGGTGAAATGGAGAAGGCCCCATGATCATTTCATCATCCTCATCATCCTCTCCTTCTCCTACTGTAAAAACCATCACCCCCTAAACAACAACTACCACCTCACCACCGTGACCACTGTTCCTCCGCCGCTCCTACGATCGGCCACCAAGCGCCGCCGTCATCACCGCTACAAACCACCACCACCGAACAACCTGTACTCGCGTCCCCTCCGTTCGCGTTCGCCGGCACCACCACGGTACCACCCATGGTGGTTCTCCTCCGGTTGACTCCGTCCACCACGTATCTCCCTCAACCTTCACCATCGTGACCACCGCCACCGCCACCGCGAGCAGCACCATCAACGACGGCCTTTGCCGCTTGACCCGCCAGTCACCATGTCTCTCTCGCTGGGTTATCTCTCTCCTTTTCTCTGCCGTTTCCTTTCTTTCTCATTACTGTTATGAGCAGCAATTAGGTTTTGTGGGATTTCTAGTAAAACCCGTAATATACCTTAATATACCATCTCCAGTTTATGTTTCCTTTTTTTTATGGCCCATAATTTCCTTTAGACCCTATGTCAAATAAAAAAAACTTCATTTTATTAATATTATTCCAAAATAGACTATTTTTGCCTAGGCCCATTGGATCCATTCGTTGGATACACGGACTCTCCCCCTGACTCATCATTTTGTTTTATTTCATTAGTTTATTATTACAATATCATCATTATTATCATCATTATTACCTATTTTATTTCTATGCTTTCTCACAAATTGTTGACTACTAGTTTCATTCCATTTTTATGTTATTGTCATATCAATTTCTCACACTCAAAACCAATACTTTTCCAAGTGATTAGCATACAAAAATAAATTAGTCTCTTTTAAAATAATAAGGAAATTAAGTTGATTGTACAGTCCGGTTAACTTGCATTTTAGTACTTATGAGTTACAACTCAGGAGTTCTTAAATCCCTATAAAAACTATCTTAAAACATTAATTTAAAAAATTCAAACACACAAACATTTTCTAATTGTTAGAGCTACGTCGCTTTGATTCCCATTTGGGATACGTAGGAGCGAGCCACGTCCTCGTCAAGCACAACAAACCAAAATTAATTCGATTGCGAAAGCCCTTTTTGATCATCTAAAATGAAAACCGATTATCATTAATGATCACTCGCGCCGTTGCCGTTTGGTTGTTAATGATAATTTCATTTTCAAAAGAGTTAGTAGCACGGCCACTCTAAACCGTTGTTGTTTGGTCGTCGCGAACACTCGAATCAAAAGCAAAACCGATTATCGTTAATGATCACTCGCGCCGTTGCCGTTTGGTTGTTAATGATAATTTCATTTTCAAAAGAGTTAGTAGCGCGGCCACTCTAAACCGTTGTTGTTTGGTCATCGCGAATCCTCACTCTTACTGCGAAAACTCATCTAAACAGACTAAAAAACAAAAACCTTTTTAGGACAACCAAGAACTACGTAGCTTTGAATTCTCCATCGCACCAGGAGATACGTAGGAGCGAGAGGCCAACTCTCGTCAAGCGCCAAAAATAAAAATTTTCATTAAGTCTTCTCGCTCCCTTTTCAATAAAGAGGCAAAATAAAAGCATTTTCAAATCAACACTTCAAACCACACATTTAATTAAAGGTTCCCTTTCGGTAGAAAGGAGGTACGGGGTGCTAATACCTTCCCCATGCCTAACCGACCCCCGAACCCATATCTCTAGTTTTCGAAAGACCATCCGCCTTGTCTAAAAGACCTTTTTTCAATGTTTTGGTCTTAAAATTAAAATATTGGTGGCGGCTCCGAACTTTTTCCACGTTGTCAAACGAAAAGTCCCAAACCGGATTTTTCGGGTGCAACACTTATACATTTCTAACCACTTGATTCAAAGGATATTTCCTCCCCATTTAGGCCCCATAGGAACTCGCGCTATAATCAAACCACCAAGTGTCATGCCTTAATTGACATTTTGAGGAATGACAAGTTCGAAAACGAGTATGCTAGTCAAGAAAGAATTAAGGAGCGCAACTTTTGAGGACATGCACTCTTCAATTTTAAAAATTAGGGGTGCGGTTCGATACGTTCGTCAATCAGGTGGTCGTTTGGATAGGTTTAAAACACGTGTTAAGGAAGCTAGGATACAAGACAAGTCTACAGTTCAGTTGGATTGTCCTACTAGGAGGAACTCCACCTACCTTATGCTTGAACGTGCATTGAAGTTCCAAAAAGCCTTTAAGAGATTAGGTGAGAAGTGTGTTGAGTTTGCGACGTTGCAATGTGGTGTCCCAAAAACAGAGGATTGGGATAATGCAAAGTGTTTTGTGCAATTTCTGAAATTGTTTTTTGAAATCACTAAAAAGGTGTCAGGTTCAACTTATGTAACATCTTCTGCATATTTCATTGAACATTGTGTGATATTGGATGAATTCAAGACTTGGATGGGAATTCGTGACCCATTACTTGCAAAAATGGCTGAAAATATGAAAGCTAAATATAGTAAGTATTGGTGGGATGTCACAAAGATGAATATGTTGGTATTTGTTGCTGTAATTTTTGATCATCGGCGCAAGTTTCAATTTATTAGGCGGGGCTTGAATCATGGTTATGAAAAGGATGTTGCCGATTCTTTGTGTGAAAAGGTAAAGGAAACATTATACAAAATTTTTGAGAGCTATAGAGATTTCTATAATGAAGGCCAAGTTGAAATTGTTACACAAGGAATAGAAATATCAGATGTTGTTGTATCTTCTAGTCGAATTGATGATGCATTTGATAAGGACATGGACAAAGATCAAACTCTTAGTAAAAATGAAGTGGATATGTATCTCACAGAGTCTAGGGAGAAGAAAAGTCCTGATTTTGACATCTTGAACTGGTGGAAGGTAAATTCTACCAAATACCCTACTCTTGGTCTAATGGCTAGAGATATTGGCTATCCCCATATCTACTGTTGCTTCAGAGTCTGCTTTCAGCACTGGAGGTAGAGTTCTTTGTTCTTATACGAGCTCTCTTACACCACAAACCGTTGAAGCATTAGTTTGTGCACAAAATTGGTTAAGATCCTCTCCTATATCAGTGGATATTGAAGAGCTCTTGGAAGACTTGGAAAAGCTGGAAGAAGGTATATACAGTGGCGGAGCTTGCCCAAAATATTGGGGGGTGCCGCAACTACTAACTAAAAAAAACCATCACATTTTACCATACCCTTCATTATTTAATAATATATCTTTCATAACTCTACTAATTTATCTTTTCAAATGTTATTAATGAAGGTTAATTTGGTAAACTAACTCACAATTTCTCTACTAAAAAAGAAATTTTATTTTTTCTGGGGGTACCATGGTATCCTTCCGCTCCCACCATGCTCCGCTATTGATGTCGTTTTAGGGTAGAAGTATAGTAAAAAAAAATTCTTTTTTTTCTGGGGGGTACCACGGCTCCCTCCCGCCCCTATGAAGCTCCGCCACTGGGTATATATATATATGTGTGTGTGTGTGTGTGTGTGTGTTGTAATTTGTCAATATATATATATATATATATATGTGTGTTATAAATTCTGTTTTGTGAAATTATAATTATTTGTTTTGTCTAACTTTTGTTAATGTATTTGATACATTGTTAGAACTTGCTCCGATCCCACAACTGAATGAGGGGCTTTCTGATATTGAATCTGATGACGAGTAGATGTATTTTGGAGCTAAATCAAATGAAATGGTATACAATTTAAATTCTTAGACTTGTTCTTCGAGTATAGTATTCAATTGGTATTACAGAAGTTTGATTTAATTGTTGGTATTATGTTATGTTTATGCAGATATAGCTAATGGAATCAAGCTAATTAATTGAAGAGGATGCCAACTTCTTTGCAAGGAGGGCATATTTGATTATGTTTTGTTTGATTTAGTTGAATCTAATTATGTAATGTTTGATTTTGGTGAATGTATTTGATTTAATTGTTGGCAGAACTTATGTAATGTTTGATTTTGGTGAATGTATTTGATTTGCAAGGAGGGAATATCTGATTATGTATTTGGATTTAATTGTTATTTTGGCAGCTTTATGAATTGTTTTAGATTGGCAAATTTTTATTGTAAATGGGCAGATTTATAAATTGTTTTGTTTCGTCAAAAACCGAACCAAACCAAACCTTCGGTTTGTTTTTTAGAATCCAACCAAACCAAACCAAACCAAACCGCATCTATATTTACCTTGCGGTTCGACTCACTTTTGTGCTCAAAACCGAACCAACCCGCACCACGAACACATTCTACTTATAAAATATGTTGTGGCAAATTATATGCAATTAACTTGTGAGCTAATTATTTCACTTAAACACGTGCCCTGATTAGATTACATTTCCACCTCCCAAATCTTAATTTAAAATATGTAAATGTAAATTGAATTTTATCTACAAAAAACATGTTTAACAAAATTACATTACATTCCATAAACTTTGTTTCAAATCTCAAACTGGGGTTTGAGTAAAAGCCAAAAAAAAAAAAAGTCAATTTTCCATTGGATTAAACCACCATTTGCAAACTATATCCAAACAAGAATCATGGTTGTATGAAAACTTAATTTCTTAATAAAACTTGATTCTTTTTAGGGTTTGCATGGTAACCATGATAAATCAAGGTGTGGTATTGGCAGGGAAGAAAGGACGAGGAATATATTGAAAAGCTTAAAATCTATATGAGCCGAACAAGATGGCACCTAGAATTTAAAGTAGGACTTGAAAAAAAACAAGAGATTCAAACACACTAATATGATTGAATCTCAAAATCACCAGCAATTAGACTTTTACCTACACAAGTAACACTACTGGGAAAAACAGCCTAACAAGTTGCACTAGCTTTGAAGGAATTAAGTAGAACATCTTCTTTCAGATTATGACCTACAAATCAGAAAATAAATAAATTAACAAACTGATGAAGGCCTCCAAATTATTCACATTTGTGCTTAGAGCAGAGAAAGCTTATCTAATTACCTATAAAGACTATCTTATTAATCCGGTTTTCTTCCTTCTCCCACTTGCGAGCAGGAACAATCTCATATAGTTCCCTCACTGCCTGTCAGGTTTTAACCAATAAAAGATTTAAAACCCATATATATTATATTATATTATATTATATTGATACGGATGCTGTAAATGAAGGGCAGATTGGGAAATTCAGAAATGTTTATGAGAGAAAGAAGTGGAAACCAATTGCTTGGGGACCACTAGTGCACACACCTCACACACCTGATTCTGTTATGATTCATCCTACGTGGTAGGTGGGAGGGGCGTGGAGAGGATCTCTTGTGATTAGAGAGAGAAAGTACATCCATATATATTCTATTATGTCATGCTTTTCATTTTTAGGCTTGTATTGGGAATTGTTTGGGAAAGGGACTTGGTGATAGGATCACCATTTCACTGTTTCATTGTTTCCATTCTATCTTTGTAAATCCTTCATACCAAATTCAGTGAGATCCACTAAATTTGCAGTAAATAATACAAAGACTATTCATTCCCCATTACTCTGTTTTTCTGCTATGTATCAACTGGTATCAAAGCAACCGGTTCTGGTTGTTTATGGTTCAAACTCGCAGCGCAATGGAGAAACGACTTGACAGTATGGAGCAGAAATTTGAGCAACAGATAGCTGAGCTGAAGAATCTGATCGTCTCACGTAGCAAATCGCGCAGTGAACGTCCGCGCAAACGCCAGTCTCACCGGCGACATGAAAAACGACCCGACCCGACTGAAGATGTTGAAGGAGTTGTCAATACTGATGACGACAACTCAAGCACGACGACATGAAGCAGTAGTCGTGACTCGTCTCGCGATTTTGGCGGAAGAAAGTTGAAGATACCTATCTTTAGGGGTGACAATGCGTATGGGTGGATCGTTAGAGCAGAGCGCTACTTCAAACTGAACGATGTTGAAGAAGAGGACAAGCTCGACGCTGTAGTAATCGCATTGGAAGACAAAGCCCTCAATTGGTACCAATGGTGGGAGGAACAGAACACTGAGCTCAATTGGGACGAATTCAAAGCTGCAGTGATTCGTCGCTTCCAACCGGGTCTTCTACAGAACCTGTTTGGTCCACTACTGAGCATCAAACAGACGAGCTCTGTGATGCGATATAGGGAGAAATTTGAGAGAGAATCAGCTCCTTTGAAGAAGGAGGAGAGAGTAATGTTGAAGGGAATTTTCATCAATGGCTTGAAGGAGGAAATTCAAGCAGAACTCAAGTTACATGCCACTGGAACTCTTGATGAGTTAATGGACAGAGCTTTGCTATTGGAAGAGAAGAATGCTGCACTGAGAAGATGAGGATTGATGAGTGCAAAGAAGAAGGGGGGTCGTGAAGGAGATAAACACCATGGGAAGCATTCCAAAGGCTTTACAAGGTGGGAGAGAGGTGGGAATAAGGAGGGCTCGAGCAACAAAGGTGGTGAAGGAGGGGTTAGTGAGAAGAAGGCTACTGGTGATGGCAATTTATCTCAGGCAGAACTGAGAGAGAGAAGCAGGAAGGGCCTATGCTTCAAATGTGGTGAAACTTGGAGCAGAGACCATATTTGTAGGCTCAAACACTACAAAGTTGTGTTGATGGAGGACTCTGGGGATGAGGAAGTAGAGGAGCTCAGTGATGATAATGAGGAGACCGATGTGTTGACTGCCAAAGTGTTGCAGATTTCCTTGAAGAGCAAGGAAGGACTAACCTCTAATAGGTCTTTCAAGGTCCTTGGAATGTTTGGAGACACTGAAATTCTAGTATTGATGAATTGTGGGGCTTCCAGCAATTTTATTTCAAGGAAATTAGTGGAACACTTGAATTTAGAGGTGAGTGATACCTTTGAATTTGAAGTGGAGGTGGGAACAGGAGAAAAGGTGAGAAACAGGGGAATTTGTAAGAATTTGAAGATACAAGGAGTGTTGATTGAGCAACATTTCTTTATTATGGAGTTAGGAGGGACTGACTTGGTGTTAGGAATGGATTGGTTGGCTAGTTTGGGGAATATGAAGGCTAATTTCAAGGAATTAGAGCTGGCTTGGGGTGTGAGAAGGGATAGGAAGATGTTGAAGGGTGATCCAGCTCTATGCAAAGCTCAAGCTTCATGGAAAACTATGGTGAAGGCTCTCACTAATGAAGGTGAAGGATATATGCTGTCATACCATCCACCAGAGACAGTACCAGTGACAAAACCCCTAGCAGAACAACATGCAGAATTGGAAGTTGTTCTTGATGAATTTAAAGCTTTGTTCAGAGAACCTACTGGTCTACCACCTCAAAGAGAATGTGATCATGCTATTATCCTCAAGGAAGGCTCCAACATTCCTAACATAAGACCATATAAGTATCCTCACTACCAGAAGAATGAGATAGAGAAGTTTGTTAAAGAAATGATGTTAGCAGGGATTATAAGGCCTAGTAACAGCCCTTATAGTAGTCCTGTGATATTGGTGAAGAAGAAGGATGGAGGGTGGAGATTCTGTGTAGATTATCGTGCTCTAAACAAGCTCACTGTGCTTGACAAATTTCCCATACCAATGAACTCTTAGATGAATTGGGTGGAGCTAAGGTGTTTTCCAAGCTTGATTTGAAGTCAGGATATCATCAAATTTGCATGAAGGAGAGTGATGTTCCTAAGACAGCATTTAGAACTCATGAAGGGCATTATGAGTTCTTGGTCATGCCTTTTGGCTTAACCAATGCTCCCTCTACTTTCCAAGCTCTTATGAATCAGGTATTGAAACCTTACTTGAGAAGATTTGCCTTAGTTTTCTTTGATGATATACTCATTTATAGTAAGAGTATAGAAAGCCATGTGGAACATGTTAAAACTGTGTTACAAGCCTTGAGCAAACATGACCTAGTGGTGAACAAGAAGAAATGTTCTTTTGGCAAGAAGAGCCTTGAATACTTGGGGCACATTATTTCTGAACTAGGGGTATCTGCTGACCCGAACAAGGTGAAAGCCATGGTTGAATGGCCTGTTCCAAGAGATGTCAAGGGCTTGAGAGGATTCTTGGGACTCACAGGCTACTACAGAAAATTTGTGAAAGGGTATGAGAAGATAGCTTGGCCATTGACTCAACAATTGAAGAAGAACAAGTTTCAATGGGATAGTGAAGCACAAGCTGCCTTTGAGAAGTTGAAAACAGCCATGACACAAGTGCATGTGCTTGCTGTTCCTGATTTTAGCAAGACTTTTGTGGTGGAGACAGATGCTTCTGGGAAAGGTTTGGGTGCTGTGTTAATGCAAGGGGGTCAACCAATAGTGTATATGAGTCAAACATTGTCTGACAGAGCCATGAGTAAGTCTGTATATGAGAGGGAATTGATGGCAGTGGTACTTGCCATCTAGAAGTGGAGACACTACCTGTTAGGTAGGCATTTTGTTGTTCATACTGATCAAAAAAGTTTGAAATTCCTAGCTGACCAGAGATTGATGGGAGAAGAGCAGCACAAGTGGATATCTAAACTGTTGGGGTTTGATTTTGAAATCAAGTACAAGCCTGGCATAGAAAACAAAGCAGCAGATGCTTTATCAAGACAGTTGCAGTATGCTGAATGGGATGGTATAGAAGATGAGGTGAACAATGATGAGAAGTTACAAGTGATTGTACAGGATCTGTTGGTGAAAGAAGGAGAGCATCCTGGTTATAAATTGATCAATGGAAGACTCTATTATCAAGACAGATTAGTGATTCCTAGAGGGTCTTCCAGAATTGATTCGATCTTGGTTGAATTTCATGACTCAGCTATGGGAGGTCACTCTGGTTTTTTCAGAACTTACAAAAGAATTTCCACATTATTCTTTTGGGAAGGAATGAGAAAATGCATCATGGAGTATGTGCAGAAGTGTGAGATCTGCCAGAGGAACAAATATCAAACACAGCCCAGCTGGACTCTTGCAACCATTACCAGTTCCTAAGCAAGTGTGGAGTGACATTTCTATGGATTTTGTTGGAGGTTTGCCTAAAGCAGGAGGTATGGATACTATCTTAGTGGTGGTAGATAGATTTACTAAATATGCTCACTTCATTGCTTTAGCTCATCCTTATAATGCTAAAGATGTTGCTGAGTTATTCTTGAAGGAGGTGGTTAAGCTTCATGGCTTTCCTGAATCCATAGTTTCAGATAGAGACAGAGTATTCATTAGTTCTTTTTGGACTGAATTGTTCAAATTATCTGGGACCAAGCTCAGATTCAGCTCTGCCTACCACCCTCAAACTAATGGGCAGACAGAGGTGGTTAACAGGTGCCTAGAAACTTACTTGAGGTGCATGACAGGCACCAAGCCTAGACAGTGGCATAAATGGTTGAGTTGGGCTGAATTTTGGAACAATACCAACTATCATGAATCTACCAAAATGACACCTTTCAAGGCATTGTATGGTAGGGATCCTCCCCCTGTGATGCGTGGAGATGTGCAGGCCACACCCATGGAAGAAGTAGCAGGAATGATACGGGACAGAAATGAGATGATAGAAATTCTGAGAGATCATTTGGTGCAAGCTCAGAATAGAATGAAACAGAAGGCTAACAAACACAGAAGGGAGGTGGAGGTGGACTACAAGGTTGGAGATATGGTATTCTTGAAAATTCAACCTTATAAGTTGAGGAAACTAGCCAAGAGGATCAACCAAAAGTTGAGTCCTAGGTTCTATGGGCCCTATGAAGTGTTGGAGAAGATTGGAGAAGTTGCATATAAGCTGAAGCTTCCTGAAGACAGTAGAGTGCATCCGGTGTTTCATGTGTCTTTATTGAAACCAATTGCTGCTGACCATACTAGTGTCCAGCCACTGCCTGCTTGCCTCAATGAGGAAATGGAGTTGCAGGTGCAACCAGAAGACATTCTTGCTGTTAGGGGTGCTGTTAGGGGTGAGACTGCACTTGAGTGTGAAGTGCTTGTGAAGTGGAAAGATACGCCTGCTTGTGAAAATTCCTGGGAATTGCTGAGTAAGATGACAGAGTTATTTCCAGACTTTCACCTTGAGGACAAGGTGAAATTTGAAGGAGGGGGTGTTGATACGAATGCTGTAAATGAAGGGCAGATTGGGAAATTCAGAAATGTTTATGAGAGAAAGAAGTGGAAACCAATTGCTTGGGGACCACTAGTGCACACACCTCACACACCTTGATTCTGTTATGATTCATCCTACGTGGCAGGTGGGAGGGGCGTGGAGAGGATCTCTTGTGATTGGAGAGAGAAAGTACATCCATATATATTCTATTACGTCATGCTTTTCATTTTTAGGCTTGTATTGGGAATTGTTTGGGAAAGGGACTTGGTGATAGGATCACCATTTCACTGTTTCATTGTTTCCTTTCTATCTTTGTAAATCCTTCATACCAAATTCAGTGAGATCCACTGAATTTGCAGCAAATAATACAAAGACTATTCATTCCCCATTACTCTGTTTTTCTGCTAGGTATCATATATATACACTAATTTCGACCATTCATATAATAATAAATAAATGGGAGGGCACATACACTTGTGTATGTACGTCTTTCTCGAGCTTACTACTATAAATACATTTATTTATTTGATTAACTGTTAGATTGAAAAAATTTATTAAGTCTTACTACTATAAATACATTTATTTATTTGATTAACTGTTAGATTGAAAAAATTTATTAAGTAATTCGAGTATACATTATGAAAACTTAACAAGTAGTGATGGATGATACAAACCCTTATATCAGGTGAGGATATGGAGTTTCACAATCTAGACTTGCCAAGTGTGACTTGAATGATGAATCGCATAGAAAAAGGCCAATCTTTAGCTTCTTAACTCTCACAAGAGACTGATTTCATGACTTAAACTCATTAACTCCTAGTGACACGCTAGTAATTCTAACGGTTATGCTGGAGCATCTCTTAGATTGGACAATATGGAATGTAAAAAAACAGAAGGGAGAAATATGTTTTAGTCCCTATAAAATTTTTATTGATTCTAGTCTCTATATTTAACAAAAACTGCATGGTTTTAGTCCCTTCGTTGGGGACTAAAAACACATAGTTTTTGCATTTATAGGGACTATAAATGAATGACTTTTTTATTTTTATAAAGACTAAACTTTAACGGTGGTGATTTTATAGAAATCAACAACATATTTAACCCTGGGAGTCATAAGGCTTTTAAGTGGTGGGGGTTGTGGGAGGTAAGGATTGAGAGGCATAAGGTTAGAGGTTCAAATAGTCCCCACTTCACTAACAGAACAAATACAAAACATACTAACATTTGCCAAAAAAAAAAGAGAACAACATATTTAACCCTATATAAATTTAACTTGTTTCCTCTTATAGTAGATTTTTCTTATCTCCTTATTTAGAGATGAAAATAAGCAACTATTTTTTCAACTCAGCTATGTAATTCCAGAAGTTAGCAATTAAGTCTGGATGTGAATTTTTGCTTATAAAATTTAAAACCAACATACATCAGCACCAGAGCAACATATGAGGTAACTGCTAGCGGCAGTGTGAACATGGTAGGGTCGCAGCAAGAGGGAGAGGAGAACGGTGCAGTGATAGAGAAGATGGGTCATAAACCCTTCCGGGGTTCCAGAAGCTTCTCTATCACTGTGCCATTCTTCTTTCTAGAGCGTGAAGATGGATCATAAACCTATTTAGATACAGAACAACACTGCAGTAGCATAATAAAATAACTTTCAGGAAAATCTTAATAAAGTTAAGTATAATTTACCTGCAAAGTATGCAATTGATCAGAGTTTTGAACACTTAATACTCCTTTGCAACGATATACATCCATATCATATTTCTTCTCCCAGAGAATCTCTTCCAGCCATATACGAGTCTGTCATGGTTTGAAAAACACTACATAAATACAAGTTGAGACAAAAAAAGGGCTTATGCTAAAGATTTATTTTTGATGAATGATTTCAATAAAAGAACAAAACATTCTCTGATGAAGCCTGTGGGGGAATAAAGAGGGAATATTACATTAATTAGCTTTCATTTTGTTTCAACACAAGATGGATGATGCGGCTGCTAATCGTAAAAAGAAGTCGATACTTGGTAAAAAGCCACACAAAACAGGGAAACTTCAAGTGATTTATAAATAATGTGATCTTCAATAATATCATGAATGAAATTTGAAATTCTACCTTATCAAGATCTACTGTTCTAGCCTCACAAATGCAGATGGTTCTCACGCCACTATCATGAAGCTTTTTAGTAGACAACGAACGACTTTCCTCTAACAGAGTCTCTAAGTGTGTGGCATGCTGAAAAGAGAGGTAGTAAAGGTAAATAGCAGTCATACGATTGAAGGTGAGAAGGAAAGGCAATGATTGAAGAAGAAAAATATGTATAACGTACTGCAGTATCGTAAGCCTGGCGATTCAATATCCTAGAAAGGTCAACATGACATCGGACAGAATGAACTATCTCTGCGAGTGAGTTAATGTTATGGATTTCCTCCTCAAGTTCCTCCAGCGCTCCGGAGCCTTCTGCAGATACCAAATCAACCTTGTTAAGAATTATAATGTCCTGAAACAAGCAGCAAAATTATCAGCTCTTCAGTACTCATTTCTACTGTGAAATTATTATTTAGAAATAATATTATTACGGTATTATGGTATCCTAGGTTAAATGCTTACTAGTTGAACTATGCCAGTACTTGACCTAAAATATAGCATAGATAGGGGTACAAGGTCAGTGCCATACATAACAATTACTTAAATTTGTTAGTTAAATATAGTTTTTAGTGTTTCCTTTCCATCACATTTTTTCCCTTTTCTTCCATCACATATCTAAAAATCTGGCAATTATTAATGAGAAAAGGATAAATATGTTATCAATAAGAATTAATAGCCAAAATACAGTACAGATAATAACCAATTACCGCATATGCTATTTGAAAATATGCTTCAGGAAATGAAGAGGAGTCTCGGTGCTCATTGAGTTGGAAGCGAAGATTTTTGGCATCCACCACCTATTTGAGCAGAAACTCAATTAGAAAAGAGAGCATGATTCACAAGCCATGCTCTCATTTACCAACGAAAGAAACAGCTTCTATCGACACATAAGTGAAAACTGAGCAACAGTATTATCATGATAATAAGTATTAGTTCAAACTATTGGTATACAAAATAAATTCAGATAAGTAATTTAAACACAATACATAGAATATTAAAGCAAAATTCATGCCCCCAAAAAAGAAAAGAGAAAACATAATGAATTTCATCTAACAAAAATACTCACAGTGACAATAGAATCAAGCCTCACATCAGATTCCAACTGTTCATCCAACCAAAGAACAGATGCCAAAGGTGCTGGATTTGCCAAACCAGTGGTTTCCAGCAATATATGGTCTAACCTACAAACACAAAATACCTAAAAATGCTCAACTGTAGCAAATTCATAATAAAACTAAAACAGGGTTTGATGAAAGCGAACCACAACAAACTATTTAAGTGTCATTATCAGTTATAGATGCTTCAATTTTCAATGCATCAAATTGACCAAAAATCTGAATTGTTTTAGTTTTACCTATCCTTTCTCTGTACTAGCTGCTCAAGTGCTTGAACCAAACTATGCTTAACAGTGCAACATACACACCCATTAGCAAGCTCAACCCATTCTTCAACCATTGCACCACTTTCCCCTTCATTTATCAACGCCCTTTCCACACCAATTTCCTCACCAAACTCATTCAATATCACAGCAATCCTCTTCCCATGTTGTGAGTTCAAAATATGATTCACTAGCTGAAAGTTAAGGACCCCAAATTCAAAATTCCACATCACAAAATGATTGAAACTCACTATTACTAACAAGCAACAAGAAGAACATGACAAAAAACAGATAGGTCATAGAAATTGAAAGGGGATAAAGCTTACAGTGGACTTGCCAGCACCGAGATAGCCGGTAATGAGGGTAACCCCAACAGAAGATTGTTGAGAAGTGGATTCATTATCCGCTTGAATCTGAACAGCAAGAGGTGGCTCCTCTTCTTCGTCGTGCTCCATCTTTGACTGGTTGGTTAACTCAATTTAGCGTTGGTCTGTCTCTGCGAGCGAAGCGTAGTTTTGTTCCGAGAAAGCACGCTGCCGCCGAGTAACGAAAGAGATAGATTGAATATTCTTGCTGAATGAGGGTAATTATGTAATAATAGAAGTTTTTTTTTTTTACCAATGTAATAATAGAAGTATGTTAATTGTTAAGTGGTTCATCCCATACCTGATGGAATGGGTTCCATTGAGTTCAATTCCATTCCATCCAATTTTTAAAAACTCAAACAATGAAACTTGATACCACCATTCAACCAATCCAAACATACCCTTATGGGTGCTTCTATGCGAGAGGGATCAATTAAGTCTCTTACTGATAAACCACTAAATTAATGGTTGTGATTTAATATTGGTTGATTCAATCTTAATCACTCATAGCATTTGGTGGAGGAGGGGAAATGTTAGTTTCCCGGGTTTGAATCTAGAATCTCCTTCTTGCACACATTTGGTGTGTGCCTTCGGTATCTGTTAACTTGCCAGAGCTACCTACTTGGGATTTACAGAATATCCTATAGTTAATTTTAGTGGTTCACCGGTAAGAGACTTAATTGATCCATCACCTTAGAAGCACTCCTCGTATTATTTTAATCTTAATTGGTATTTTAAAAATCGAACCAACAAAATGATTCAATCAATTAAATTATGAACCAACACTAACTATTGTTTGGTTATTTCAAGGGTTTGAGCGCGATTTCATCTCGACTCAAGCAGTTTAACGATGTTGATCTAGAAGCCATTTATTCAGGCTCCGTCATTGTTTCTGAGAAGACCACCAAAACCAGAAGAGCCAGGATTCCCCAAACTACTTCCGTCAACGTTTCAAACTGTAACTTCCTCTTTGGAGGCATGCCAAGCAACGTAATGAGTGGCACACAGAGGGTGGGCAGTGCTCTGATAGCAACACGCTAATAGAGATGCGAAATAGGAAATGTTCATACGAAGTTGGTATGGAGGAATCTCCTCATGACCCAACACTGTTGCATTGCGAGCTCGCCACATCCACCAAATAGCAGCAGTAAACTTGACATGCTCAATAGAAGACAAACCTGTTTTGATCCAAGTAGTAAAAATCTATTGCAGTAAAGAAATTAGTATTATTGAAGCCAGTCGTTCTCCACACTGGGGCTTGAGGTGGACAGTCTCTAAGACAATGAAGGGTACTCTCTTCCTTATCATGACATCGTTGGCAGACAGGTGAAGGAAGGAGGTTTCTACGGTGAAGCATAGACACAGTGGGAAGGGAGTTATGACATGCAGTCCACAACAACAACTTGATTTTTTCCGGCGCCGAAATTTTCCAAACCCACGACCAAGAAGGATTAGCATTGTCATTGAGGATTGGATACTTCTCCTTGAGCAACCAACGGTATCCAGCTTTGGCGGTGTAAGTTCCAATCGGATTACCATTCCAAGTGACAGTGTCATGAATCTCCGAATGCACGAAGGTAGGAACAGTTTTGATGTAATTAACCCCTTGCTGAATGACGTCCTTGATGCACAAATCCGTGTCTTGAATGTCCACATAGGGGACTTGGCTACTGAGCTTTCCAAAAAGAGTTCAATCAATGTACTAGAACGAAGAGAGACCATTGCCTAACCTGAAGACATAACCATCCTTGAGGACTTCTTTGGCCTTGTGAATAGAATTCCAAACTGATGAGCCATTTCTCTTTGGCACAGAGAGGAGGGGAGTAGCATTAAGGTATTTCTCTTTGATAAGTTTCACCCACAATTTGTCAGAATCCGTGTGGATATCCCACACAAGTTTACCCAGCATCGCCGTTAAGTATGGAACTAGAAAACAATTAACAAAAATAACTAAGTAATATGGAAACTAATCCTCCTTTAGTTAAAATTGGAGAAAACATAAATGCACTGGTTTCATTCCTCCATTTTCCCGACCATATCTGCAATTCCTCTTGTTCTTTTATCTTATGAGTCTCCCTTAGGAGTGAACCCACCTAACAAATTTTCCCCATCACGACTCAACTGGGAAGATATTGTTCAACCAAGCATGTTTTCTTCCTTCAAAGCTTCGCCTACAATAGAAATAGGCTCCCCATAAATCCAAACATCCATCTTTGTATTTTTTTGCCGACATATATCATTAACAAGTATTAAAGTCTTCATGTGTCAAAAAAAAAGTATTAAAGTCTTCAATGATGACATTGCTTGTATATGATCTTCCATCAATATGGTACATTGGTACACGACCTCCATTGTAAGGAAGACACTTTCATCATAAGGCTCCCCCCCCCCCCCCCCCCCCCACAGGGATCTTTCTATTCTTCAATACTAGTCTCTGTTGGTCATAAGATTTATGAGGTTTGACACCTCTTAACCTATGTCCTGAAGCATCACAAAAATATTCCTGGATCACAATGCAATCATAAGTTTTCTATTATTAGATTTTGAAACCCAATATAATAATTAAAGGTTAAATATGTTTTTTTTGTTCTTACGCGGGTACCTCTCTCTTATTTGCACCGCCCTCAAATTCTCAAATGCTTTCAACTCCCCTCTTTATAATTATCACAAGACTCTTTGTCCTAATTAAATGGGAAAACTAGGAAGAAAATCACGATAATAACTAAGTAATATAACTAATCACCCCTCAATTAAAATTGAAAAAAACACACATACATCCATTTTCTTCTTCATTGTTTCGACTCATCACATGGAGAATTAGTAAATCGATCGTATTTGCTATATTTCATGTTCTTTTATCAGGGTCCTACTTAGGAGGGAAATCACTCAACAACCTCGTCCCAATGAGACAAATAGGAATTTGAACCTGCGACATATCAGATGCAAGTCCTGTTATGCTTCACTAAGTCAATTATTTAGGATTCTAGCAATACAACAACTAACACACTTTTTCCACCACTCTCCATAATTAGTTTTTTTTTTTACAAACTCTCTCTAATTAGTTGAAAATCACATGAGTCTCACAAAACTTTGTGGGTCACAATTTCAAAATGTTGGAATCCACATGAATTTCAACTAGGCACTGAAAAATGTTGGAAAAAATGTGTTAATAGAGTTTTTGTTTTTTTTATTCAAGAGGCCGGCCGCCACAATGGCCACATATAGGGGAAATGGGGAATGAGAGTGCCGCATACCGGGTTCGAACTCGGGAGCAACCGAAATATATCCATAGCTCCACCACTAGGACAAATTTTTTGTTATTCATATAATATTAGTATTTGTTTATTGGAGAATTCTATGATACTCTTGAGTTTTGTTGGTTATCGGTACTCTATAGGCAAAATAATTCAAAATTTAAACTTGTTTTATAATAATTAAAGGTTAAATATGTTTTTTGTTCTTATAAAATTTGGGTTTTTTAGATTTAGTTCCTCATAAAAATTTCACCTACTTTTGGTTCCCAAGTTTTATTTTTTCATTTGTTTTAATCCCTCGTGACGTTTAATAGCGCTTCACAACTTTTAATAGCGTTTATAAAATGTCAAAAAAGCGCCATTAAAAATCATGAAGCGTTATTAAAAGTCATAAGAGAATAAAACTGATGAAAAAAATAAAATATAGGAACCCAAAGTAAGTGAAATTTTTTTGAGTGACAAAAAACTCAAATTTTAGAGGGACCACAAACACATTTAACCCAATAATTAAATATAATGTTATGAAATTGATCCAAACAAGATCTAACCATTATAATAAACTATAGATGAAGAAGAAATAGAAGAAGAGAATGAGAGAAGAAAAGAGCATTTGCATTCTACTCTTGAAGATGTCATTTACATTGTCATATAAGTCCTATTTATAGGATACAAATCTTGTAACTTACAAGCACAAAGTTAAGAGCAATAAGAATGAGTTAAAGGTCTTTACTCATGGGAGTTATAGAGTATCCTAGGTAAGATGAAAGGACTAATGAGAGATGGACATCCACTAATTATTCATAACACTCCCCTTGGATGTCCATTGAGGATATGCCTCATTAAAACCTTACTAAGAAAAAACCCAGTGGGAAAAATTCTTAGCGAAGGAAAAAGAGTACAATATCCTTTATGTGGGGAACTACCTCGTTAAAAACCTTTAGTGGAAAACCCAATGGGACAAAACCACGACAAGGAAAAAAGAGTACAGTTTTCTCCACCTGTTTGAAGAATCTCTTAAGAATATACATTTAGATTTGCTCCTCCTAATGCATATGAAGCAATATACTTCGTAATATATCCTCCTTTCAATTGAGATTCATAGTTAGTATTATCTTCGGGGTTTCTTCCTTGAATTGTTGGTATTCGAACATGATATGAGGAAGTGATAACTATAAGATAGTAGACGAAAACATATATTTGCCAAATAGTCTCCAAACCGTCATTTTGGTAGAGCTTCGTGCTGATAACGTGTTATGAAATTGATCCAAACAAGAGTAAGATATAACCATTATAATAAACTATAGATGAAGAAGAAATAGAAGAAGAGAATGAGAGAAGAAAAGAGCATTTGCATTCTACTCTTGAATGTGTCATTTACATTGCCATATAAGTACTATTTATAGGATACAAATCTTGTAACTTACAAGCACAAAGTTAAGAGCAATAAGAATGAGTTAAAGCTCTTTACTCATGGGAGTTATAAAATATCCTAGGTAAGATAAAAGGACTAAGAAGAGATAGACATCCACCAATTATTCATAACATATAAAAAATAATATGTCATTAAGTGATTGGATTATGGGTACTATGTACAACAATTCAACAAACTCCGGAGCATGAGAGTGTTCACCTTGTTTATTTAATTGTAAAAAAAAGTATTTGTTTATTCAGCTTTTTGCTGTTAACTAGGACCAATTTTTGATGAAGCGGACAAATTAACATTTATCGATAAGTTTATTGCATTTTCAGTAAACTCTGATGCAAACAATGGAATTTCTTTGTACTGATGCAAAAATAGTCGTTATCTTCTACAAATTAGTTTAGAAGGGAACATAAGTCGGCTAAACAGAATCTAACAATTTTACGTATATATAATTAATTTGATTTAAAGAAATAGTCGAAGTTTGTAGCCCCTCGTGTTCCCTTCTTTGTTGATTGTTCTATCGCAGAGAAACCATGGCATTGAGAAGAGACATTATTACACTAGCAGTGTTTGTGATTTTTAAGATTCAAATATGCATGTCTGAGTTCAACAGGCAAAGCTTTCCAAAGGGTTTCGTTTTTGGGACTGCTTCTTCAGCTTTTCAGGTGGATTTTAAGCATCATGGTTGTAAAATCAAAATCATAAAATGTTATAATTATATTTACTTATGAGGTTGAATCTTTGATTTTCATTGTAGTACGAAGGTGCTGTAAAAGAAGATGGAAGGGGCCCATCTGTGTGGGATACTTTTTCACACACTCCTGGTATGTTATTTTTTTTATAACAAAAGTATATTTTTTTTTTTGTTATCATATCATTGGTACATAGTTTTCACTAGATTTGTTGGTGACTAATCTAGACTGGAGAACCGACTTTTGCCACACCCAAGATTCGAGACCCTAGGGTGGGATTCGAGACCCTGGGGTGGAATCCAACTCCAGTTACCACTCGGAACAAAAGTATATTAATAAGAGAGTATTAAGAATAATCTAATTAAACCTTAAAATGGCCTAGTAGAGTATAACAGGAAGGTCCAAATTCAAATCCCCTTTAATCCTTTTGGGACTCATGGACATGTGATGTGGGACTCATGGATGTGCGACAATTGAAAAGATGTGTCTTAACTTTCATAATAACTAGTGTTCTTACCCGTGCGATGCACGGGGCAAAAACTTTATTTAATGCTTAGAAACGGTTGTACTAGAAAATGGAAAATCGAATAATCAATTTAAATAATTTAAAGAGACATTGGTCCAATACATATTACTTCTGGGACATGATCACCAAGGAGGATGGCATCATTAGGTCAATATCAATTGGATTGTTAGGAGCCCACAAAAAATTAAACACAAATGAATTCTTGTTGCCAATAAGAGAAACAAACAAAAGATTAAACACAAAGAAATTGAAGATTAAGAATGGAAGAAGTGAGCGGTGGCAGAGCTAGACACATATTTATGAGGGGGCTAAAATAATTAAGTGAATATACTCGTTCAGAGTTACATAAAGTTATATTTATTGGTTATTACAATATTGTTATTTTATTTAGTTATATTTAAAAAGAAAAACCAACATTACATTAGTCGACGTGGAACTGGAATCGGATCTCTTAAGCAAAGTATTGGGTTCGAGCCATGTGGATGGAACAATGTGGTTGGGAGACGAGACCCCACTAAAGGTTGCTAAAGTTGAATAAATGAGAATGGACTTCAAAATATGAATTATAACCTTGGGAATATGCATTGAATTACGGTGATAGACATTAATATAGATTCATTTAGAGAGATGGATAATTACAACTTTATGATTTGGAATGGAAATAGTCACCTTCCAACTATGTTAAAATTGAAAAACTGAAGATGAACTTTAAAGGATTTCTATATAGCTATTGAGCAGCACCTCAGAATTGACTTCAAGTGATAATGTTACCTTAGAAATACGCAATTGGTTAGTAAAAAGAAAAAACATCTATCCTGCAAATTTTCTTATCAAAGATCAGAATACATTCAATTATATCAACCAGAATTTTCTTATATAGATAAATGTAAGAGAGTGGACTTCAAAATAGAAATTATAACCTTGGGAATATGCATTGAATCACAGAGTTGAACAAAAGCATTTTGATTGAAACTATGTATCACTCAAAGGAATTCCATAAATTTTAGAAAGACATATCTCAATAGCTATTGAGCACCACCCTTTTCTAAATTACAGAAACTATATTCAACCAGCAAAACTAATTTCATTTACTTTCTGATGTGAAAGTCCAATGCTTTTGTTGCTGATGTGGCAATCCAATTCTTGCCAGCTCATCAATTCAGTCTCCCTCATATGAAGTCATTAAGTCAGTTACTGTTAGATTGGTTATGCAGTTATGTTAGTTTGTTTTTCAGTTGCAAGGGGCGCCAATTCTCACTCAATTATAAGTGCTTACTGCTGCAGTGTATCCTAGCATATTGTATATAAGCAGTATTCAGTTGTAACTGATGTAAGGAGTGATCTAAGACACTAGGGAAAGAGAGGAGTGAACTGGGAAACAGGGGGTCTGGGCAGTGAGGGGGAAACACCATTGGGAATCAATCAATTGTGTAAAACTCTTCTTCTATCATGATCAATGAAATGGACCCAATCGATTGTATGGTCCCGCAGATGTAGGTATTCCATATTGGATGCTGAACTGTGTCAACAACTTCGTGTGTTCATCTTTCTCAATTTCTGATTCGCATTTTAGGGTTCTTTAATTCTTCTGTTAATTCTCATTCGACAGTTTCTTTGTTGCATGTGAATAATTGATTTTGTACAAAGCGATTCTTATTGTTAATCATTATTTTTTGATTAATTCTTCCATTGGTGATTGTCTCACGCTACAATCAAACTCAACAACTGGTATCAAGAGCGATTCGTTGAGTTCTTGCGCAAATGGAGATGACGAAATTTAACATTGAGAAGTTCAATGGGAAAAACGATTTCGGTCTCTGAAAAATGAAGATGGAAGCGATCTTGACACAACAAGGATTGGAAGATGCTCTGGACGGGGAAGACAAGCTTCCAAACACACTATCAGAAAAAGAAAAGAAAGAAAAGATGAAGAAAGCCTAAAGAGCAATCATCCTCTGTTTAGCTGATAAAGTTTTGAGGGAAATTTCAAAGGAGAAGTCCGCTGCTGCTGTTTGGGTCAAGCTTGAAAGTCTGTACATGACAAAATCTCTGGCCAACAGATTATACCTCAAACAGAAACTCTACTCATTCAAGATGCATCAAGGTATGTCAATCAGTGACTATATTGATGAATACAATAAACTAATTCTAGATTTAGAAAATATTGATGTGAAAATTGAGGATGAGGATCAAGCTCGGTTGTTAATTAGATCATTAACTAGCGAGTATGACATTCTTGCTGATACTTTGATATACGGGAGGGAATCTATAACCCTTGATGAGGTTCAAAGTGCATTATTGTCAAAAGAACTCCAAAAGAAGTCTGGAAATAAAGATTCAGATAAAGGGGAAAGTCTTGTAGCTAGGGGAAGAAATAACAACAAAGCTGATAAAGGAAAGGGGAGATCAAGATCAAAATCTAAAACAAAATATAAGTGCTACATTTGTCACAAGGTAGGACACTACAAGAAAGACTGTCCTGAAAGAAAGAGTAAGAAGAGCAATGATCCTGAAAGCAAAGGAGATGCCTCAATTGCCTCTGATGGATATGACAGCTGTGAGGTCTTAGTAGCTGCCTTTGACAGTGATGAAGCCATGGACTGTTGCAGCAGGCATGAAGAAGGGGATTGGGCTATGGATTCTGGTTGCTCTTATCATATGTGTCCTAGAAGAGATTGGTTCACAGATTACAAACCTTATTCAGGTGGAAAGGTAATCATGGGAAACAATGCTACTTGTAAGGTCATAGGAATTGGAACAGTGATGCTGAGATTAGCTGATGGTACAATAAATAAATTGACAAATGTAAGGCATGTACCTGAACTCAAGAGATCCCTAATATCTCTTGGCACTTTAGAGAAGTCGGGTTTAAATTTCAGGGGTGAAGATGGTATCTTGAAAGTGATGAAAGGTTCTAGAGTGGTGATGAAAGGAACAAGGAAAGAAAACTGTTTGTATATCCTTCAAGGAGCCACAGTTACTGGTGAGGTATCTGTAGCAGCAAACTAGAGTTTGGTTTGCAACAGGCATCCACAAGACTAAGGAGAAGCTTGGTTACATCCACTCTGACTTGTGGGGGCCTTCCAAGACACCCTCTCATGGTGGAAACAGGTACTTCATGACCTTCATTGATGACTTTAGTAGGAAAATTTGGATTTACTTACTTAAGACTAAAGATGAGGCATTCAAAACCTTTGTAAATTGGAAGAAAAAGGTTGAAACACAGACTGGTTAACATGTAAAGGCTCTAAGGACTGATAATGGGTTGGAATACTGTAATGAGGAGTTCAATAGGTATTGCACGGAGCAAGGAATCTATCGAAACCTCACTGTTAGAAGTACTCTACAGCAGAATGGTCTTGCAGAAAGACTCAACAGAACACTGTTAGAAAAGGTCAAATGTATGCTGTTCTATGCGAAGCTGTCAAAGACCTATTGGGGTGAAGCTGTGCACACTGCATGCTATCTGATTAACAGGAGTCCATCTACAGCTCTTAGCTTCAAAACACCTCAAGAGGTGTGGACTGGACAGGCACCAGACTTTCACAATCTGAGAGTGTTTGGGTGCCCTGCATATTTTCATGTAAATGAAGGAAAACTTGAACCAAGGGCAAAGAAAGGCTTGTTCATGGGATATCCTGATGGATTTAAGGGTTACAGGATTTGGTCTGTTGATGATAAGAAATGTATCATTAGTAGAGATGTTACTTTTCAAGAGACAAAGCTTCTTGAAGGAAGCCAAAATAGTGAGACTCTTGATAAACAATCACCTAACCAGGAGGCTCAAATTGAGGTGGAGCTTGGTGGAAATCCAAATGAAAGTCAACCTCAGCACGAGCAAGCTGGCAACACAAGTGATCATGTGTTAAGTGACGAATCTAGCTCAGATTCTGAACCAGAGGAATCTGACAGTGATTACCTACTGTGCAGAGATAGAGAAAGGAGGATAATCAAACCACCAAGTAGGTTTGGAGATGAGTCAATGACAGCATATGCTTTGAACTCCGCTGCTTGCATCACAAATGATGAACCTATCCCCTATAAGCAAGGAATGGCCAGCAGAGATTACCACAAATGGCATGTTGCCATGATGGATGAGATGGAAGCACTGCACAAAAATGAGACATGGAAGCTGGTAAGAAAACCTACTGGAGCAAAGTTGGTTGAGTGTAAATGGATTTACAAGAAGAAAGAGGTAAATTCTGATAAGGATCCCCCTAGATTCAAAGCAAGACTAGTAGCCAAGGGCTAGACTCAAAGAGAGGGGATTGATTTCAATGAAATCTTTTCTCCTGTTGTCAAACACACATCCATAAGAGTGCTTCTAGCACTTGTAACTCAGTTTAACATGTATTTGGAACAAATGGATGTCAAAATAGCTTTTCTACATGGTGTACTTGAAGAAAAGATCTACATGAGTCAACCAAAGGGTTTTGAAGATCCTAGTAAAAGGGATCATGTGTGTTTACTTCAAAGGTCATTGTATGGATTGAAACAATCCCCAAGACAATGGTATAAAAGGTTTGATAGTTACATGATTGATATCAAGTACAAGAGGAGCACATGTGATAGCTGTGTGTACTATAAGCAATTGGATGGAAGAAACTACATCTACTTGCTTCTATATGTAGATGATATGCTTATTGCAAGTAAAGATAAGCAAGAGATAACTAGACTCAAGGGACTGTTGCACAAAGAGTTTGAGATGAAACATCTTGGACAAGCCAAGAGAATCCTGGGCATGGAGATCACTAGAAAGGAAGATTCTAAGGATCTGTCTATCACTCAAGAAGGTTATGCTAACAGAGTTCTCCACAGGTTCAAAATGTCTACTGCCAAGCCAGCAAACATACCTGTTGGAGCACAATACAAGCTATCAAAGTCTGATTGTCCTGGTTCTGAACATGAACAAAACCAAATGGAGAGTATTCCATATGCTAGTGCAGTTGGGAGCTTGATGTACACTATGGTATGTACTAGGCCTGATCTAGCATACTCTCTGAGTCTGGTTAGCAGGTACTTGTCCAATTCTGGAAAACAACATTGGACAGTGGTGACGCAAATTCTGAGATATCTAAATGGTACAACTAAACTGGGTCTATGTTACAGAGAATAAGCTCATAACTCAGGTGGAGTAGAAGGATATGTGGACTCAGATTTTGCTGGTGATCGTGACAAAAGAAGATCACTAACAGGTTATGTGTTTACCTTGTTTGGTAACACAGTTAGTTGGAAAGCATCTCTCCAACATGTGGTTGCCCTTTCAACCACTGAGGCTGAGTATATTGGTGTTACTGAAGCTGTGAAGGAGGCACTATGACTGAGTTGTCTAGTCAATGAACTTGGAATAAAACAAGACTCTGTGAAGGTGTATTGTGACAATCAAAGTGCAATTCACCTTTGCAAGAGATATACATAGATCTTAAAAGTGCAATACACCCTTGCAATACAATCAAAGTGCAATTACACCTTTGCAAGAGATCTTAAAAATCATGGCATCCATAGAAATTAGAGAGAAAAACTCTAAAAGCTCTTATTATATTTAAAGTAGTGAAGATACAAAATGAGAAGAGGTAGGTCATAAATGAGACTGCCATCTACCTTATATACTAACCAACTAATGGGCCTTACTACTAGCTAATGGGCTTACTATCTATATTTTAACAGTCTCCCGCAAGCTGGAAGGTGTTCACAACACTTCCAGCTTGGGATAAGCAATACAAAGGTACTATAAAATTAACAAAAGGAAGAACAATCCAAATCGGTAGCAGTTGAGGTGCATAGCTCCTAGAAGTCTCCGACCAACTCTTGGACCCCTTCAAGCTTCTTCCAGCATCTCCACAACATTCACTCAAAAAAGAATCAACAAACCCACTCTTGGATATAACTATCCAAGTGCCAAAGAAGTCAACAAACGCTTAGCCATCGAGCAGAAACCACAACTCAAGGTTTAACCACTCGGAGGAAGCAACAAACCAACACTTAACCATCAAGCAAAAGCCACAACTCAAGGCTTAATCACTTGAAGGAAGCAAAACGCTTAACCACCATAGGGCAGAAGCAAACATCAACAGGGCCATAGGGCCAAAGGCTTAACCACCAAGCAGAAACTATATCTCAAAGTTTAACCACTTGGCAGAAGCATAACAATCTAATGCTTAACCATTTATGGCAGAAGCATCAAGCTTAACCACCATAAGCAGAAGCTAAAAAACTAGCCAATAAGGCAAAATATCAATAAAACCATAAAGAGATGAAATCTGCAATTCATACCATGTCCCGACAGCAACAAAACAAATAACACACAATCATCAAAGAAATCCAACCCAATACATTGTCTTCAATCTTCATTCTTGTGGAGATGATGTAACACAAGATCACAAACCCAGATATGAACTCCAACACTCATCAAACAAATCCCAAGGCATTTCCAAAAACCAAGAACTGACAGAGTCATAGTCATCATAATCCTCCTTCAAATGTTTACAAATAACACGTAGCACTCCACCGATGCCAACAACAGTAGACCAAAATGGATACACCAAATACACATAACAATTAACCTCAGGATATAGATAGTAAGGGGGTAATTGGTCATTGCAAAATCAAGAGCCATAATAGCAGACCCACTTTTTTTTTTTTAAATCCAAACAACTTCAATTTTATATTCACCAAACTCAACAATCAAATTATCTTAAAAAAATCAGTTGCAGTAAATGAGTACTCATCTGTTTTGAAGCGATATACATCATTGAGTTGCTTCAAATCCAATCAAAAGTAACTTCTCATGTGATAGCTCAACTCAAGGCCAGCAAGCATTTCAGAATTTGTTCCATAAACTCCTTGCCTTCAGCGTCTTGATTAAGCGATTGCAAGGCACATCTTAAAGCCATGAAGAACAATGCCTGAATTTCAATTGGATAACCATAAACACCTATTCCTTTTGGCATTCAGGTCATTCGGCCAAAGAAGAGTCTCCTGTAGATTTTGTGTAGGCACGAAGGAATATAATCCACCAAAATCCAGAATCAACAGGAGCAACCCTGCTTATTGCACTTTCACCAAAATGTGATTCAAAATTTTGTATCCAAGTGAACACACGTTCTCTGTACTCTCAAATTCAACTACCAATCCATCATGTTGGTTGTTGCCAGAAAATCAAGGAAGCATGTGAGCAAAACATAAACACAAACACTAGGAGTGCAAAATAAAGATCATCACTAGCATGTCACCATTGAAACATGTAGCCAAACACAGATTCAAATCTAAGCAACAAGGATTACAATAAAAAACAAACTCAAAACTCAATCCAAAAGGAAATCGGAACTCCGCTTCAGATCGCAATCATTGGAAACGAAAATGAAAAACACGATGTTGAAATCAGAGATGAACCGAAGTGATGAAGAAGAAAAGAAATGCGATGCAACAATATAAATCTCGAAGAATAACGAATGCAAAACAGAATCGCACAACTAGAGTACGTGAAGAAGATCTAAACAATCATGAAGGTCTCAACAATGGCGAAACGACCCGCAAAACGGATCATATTAAAGCAAACGGAATTGCGAGGATAGAATCAGAACCAAAAACAAACTGAGAGATTCATACTAGATCAGAGATCGAAGTTCATGAACAGATCAGAGAAACAAAAACGGAAATCGAACAGATTGAGAAGGAGAACATCAAAAACGGAAGAAAAAAAATTGATTGGGAGCAATGTTTTAAAACTCGAACCGGACCCACTCGGTGAAGGTACCGGTCACTGGGTTAAGGGTCGGACCGAAGGGTCGACAGTTGAACCGCATGACCAAAACCGAAACCGGATGACTCGGACCCGGTCTCTATTTCGAGAATTTTCAATACCTATATAGTATATAATATAAATTTCGTCCCTGTAAAATTAATAACTATGTTTATTTTATATCTACTAAAATATAAAAAATTCCCAAATTTTTAGGACCTATATATTTCATACTTGTAAAACTTAATTTGCTAAAATTACACACCATGCCTATTTTATTTTTATTTGCTTGGTATATATTAAATAAATTTTAAAAGTTCATATCATGCTTCAATAAATATTTAGAACAAATTTCATAAGTTAACAACTTAATATTAAATAAATCTTTAAAAAAATACTTAATATTAAATAAGTTTGTTGAAACATAATATTAATATTACAAGCTAATGCCATGAGGATGAGCATACTTGACTTTTAGGAAAAGAGGTACCAATTATATATATTTGAAATAAATAATATTCTCAATAAGATTGGTAGCCTCATGGTAGTGCTCAACATTTGCTTTCAATAGGTCAGGGGTTCAAACCCCAAACCCCACTAATGACATTTTTGTTGAGGGTTTTGAGTCTCTTTTGTTTTAAGTAGTTTAGAAATAGTCCCACATCGGATAGAATGAACAGAACATGGAGGAAATGAGATATAAAAGCAAGGTGTATGTCAATGGGAAACATACTTACCTAGATGGCAATCACTAGTGGGGGCTTGCGTTCGCGCGGCCCCTCCCAATTACAGTTCAAAGATTTGATAAAAAAAAAATGGACAACCCGGTCCGGTTTGAGCCGGATCACCGGTTTTCCCCAAAACCGACCGGTTTCCATCGGTTCCCACCGGTTTGGTGCATAACCGATCCAAAGGCTTGACCGGCTTGGTTACCCCCGCCGGTTCGACCGGTCCGACCGGCCGGGCCGAGCCGGTTTTTAAAACACTGATTGGGAGAAAAAAAACGTAGAAAGGATGCAAACAAAAAAATAGAAAATAAATGAACAAAAAAAAGGAAAAAAACTTATAAAGTAAAAGTGAACCCGTAGCTGAATTAATATTCAATGAGGATACCATGTTTGCTCTGATACCATCTTAAAAATAATGGCATCTATTAAAATTAGAGAGAAAAACTCTAAAA
Organism: Astragalus membranaceus; assembly: GCA_039519185.1. Taxonomy (NCBI): domain Eukaryota; kingdom Viridiplantae; phylum Streptophyta; class Magnoliopsida; order Fabales; family Fabaceae; genus Astragalus; species Astragalus membranaceus. Next base: position 61,388,674 of record CM076849.1, read on the forward strand.
GCTCTTATTATATTTAAAGTAGTGAAGATATAAAATGAAAAGAGGTAGACTGTCATCTAACTTATATACTAACCAACTAATGAGCCTTACTACTAGCAAATGAACTTACTATCTATATTTTAACACTTTCATTATGTTTTCTGGTACCTATCACACACACTAACACCACCCACTCCTATAGACTACATATAAGAGTGAAAATGGAGAATAAATAGAGAAAAATAGAACTAATCTTCCATGGAAAACTATTGGTTTCTCTTGTTCATTAATCCAAGCATAATAATCAAGAAACAAACCACAAACACTTACATGAGATGCCTCTCATTCCATGTATCTATGAGAATATATCAAGCTGAAAATTTTTCATCCATCAATCATCCTTTTGGCCCCTCGAAGCAGCTACAATGGCGTGCAAACGAAAGCATTAATAGAAAATGCAACTAAATCATAAGGAAGGTTAGTAAAATACTGCAAAAGTAAACCTCACTGTCATGGAAAGTTAGAAACCAGAAACAATACACATAAAACTTAAACTAAAACTTTAAGAACGGGAAATTCAACTTCAAAATTAATGAAACCGGCTTTGTAGCAGCTTATGAGAAATGAAAAGAAAAATCCAAACACAAACACATACAACAATTAGAATACACGAGCCAACAATTTCAGAATTGAAATTATAGAAGCATATAAGATATCCATGAAAAAATCCAAATTGAAATAGAAATAGAGGAGAAAAAAGAAACATAAAATCCCTAAAAAGTTTGAACAATTTCTCATTCCTGTCAATAACATTTGATCTGAAAGAGAGAGGACAGATTTAGGCACAGTTTTCCACTCATCTCCTATAGAAAAAAATTATATTTATAGTTCCCATGTGTGTTGGTCCCCACCTATCTTACGGCGATTTTCTTTCTATAGCCTATAAGCGATAAGATAGGTGGGGACGGGTTCCCTTCTATAATGGAGAGTTGACTAACTATAAGAATAATCTTATGGCTTATTATGCTTGTTGCAAAATATGCATTTTTTGGTCTCCTAATCTCAAAGATAAACAAAAAACATAATGGATTCTCATGCATGCAATGACCAAAATTTCACTTGCATTCTATTGCAGGAAAAATACTAAAGGGTTTTTTTTTTATGTACCCCCATCATCTCTCTATTTACCCCCACATAAAAGTGAAACCCGAAAATACCCCTGCCCAATTTTTAATTCGCTCGGATTTACCTCCATTTGAGGTAAATCCGCTTTGTTATTTTTAAAGTCGGATTTACCTCATATGGGGGTGCCCAATAGGTAAATCCGATTTCAAAAATAACAAAGCGGATTTACCTTAGCTGGAGGTAAATCCGCTTTGTTATTTTGGAAATCGGATTTACCTAGTGGGTACATAAATCCGATTTCCCTAAAAAAAAAGAAAATCGGATTTATCCCACCTAAGGTAAATCCGATTTCCCTAAAAAAAGAAAATCGGATTTATCCCACCTAAGGTAAATCCGATTTTGTTATTAAAAAAATTGTTTTTATTTAATTTTTTAAAAAAGGTTATAAAATACTACTAAAAATCCGTTAAACAGCCAAAACTAATCCAAAAATTATGAAAACACCACTAAAAATCTAATAAAACCAAAATAAAGTTATGCAAATTTTTTCAGATTTTTTGGAGATTATGAAAAATTTAAAAAATTAATAAAAAATAGTAAACGATGGAATTTGGGATTTTGAGGTCCCCAGTCCTGAAAGAAGTCACTTCTTTAGGAGTATTGATCCTTGATATTTTTCGGATTTAAAGAATGTGGTTTCATTACAATTTGAGTAGGTTGCCCGAAAACTGATTTTTTAGCCTAAATTATTCTCCCGACGTACAATATCGTCACGTGTTAACGAACTACACACTAAACAGAACCAAAAGACGGTCGAAATTTGTTTTTAAAATTTTAACTGATTTATTTATTTATTAATTGGGTTAACAAAGCGGATTTACCCCCACATAAGGTAAATCCGCTTTGGTTATTTTTAAAAGCGGATTTACCTTATATGATGGGGTAGATCCGCTTTTAAAAATAACAAATCGGATTTACCCCCACTTAAGGTAAATCCGATTTGTTATTTTTAAAAGCGGATCTACCCATCTTAAATAAATCCGATTTAAATTTTTTAAAATTTTTAGTGGAAATCGGATTTACCTAAATCCGATTTAATTTTTTTAAAATTTTTAGTGGAAATCGGATTTACCTAAATCCGATTTCCAAAAAAAAAAAATGAAATCAGGATACGTTCGGGATTTTTAAATTTTGTTAAGGGCAATTGCGTTTTTTCGCAGGGTCGGTGGGGGTAGCTGGGAGATGATGGGGGTAAAAAAAAAAATCCCAATACTAAATAATAGCGATGCTGACGTTGCCGTGGATCAATATCATCGATATCAAGTAATGATGGATTCTTTTCTCTAAACAAAACTAATGATGGGTTTAATTAGTGGTGGCTAAAATAACCATGAAATTAATTGTTATTTGGAGTTTGGACAGTTTACTAAAATCTACTAGGTATAACTACCGTCACCTTCAAGCCGTGTGCCTAATTAAGGAAGTATCCGTGTCTTAAAATTCTCGGTGATAATTAAGATAGTCAGATGTTTATTACTAGTTAGGAGTCCGATTTCTGGTACTAAACAATAGTTTAGTAATTGTTACTAAATGAGTATAATAGAAACGACAGCAACTTATTCACCACACCAAAGTTATATTGTGACAAACAGTGTTTTCATTTACCCGCTCACTCACCACACAAAAATTAAATTGTGGCTAATATATACTAACCATTTAGTAATTACTATATAAAGAAATTCCTTAGTATCATACCCGTTACCACTAGTTACTACCTCCGGTCCAAAATATTTGAAACAAAAGGTGTTTTTTTGGTTGGTCTAAAATATAAGAAAATACGCTATTATATATTCACAGTGAAAGGTGGGATCTCTGAAGAAAGTTGAGAATGGTTGGATAGAAGCATCATAATTATGGAAACAAAAAGCCCCCTGAATGTGAAGAATATGTCAAACATAATGGATATATAAATGGCACATAGAAGGGTAACAGACTTAGAAAAATTCAAAATTATTGTGAACTTTGACATGTTTTTCTTATTTACTTAAGCTCTTCAAGTTTGCTTAAGAAAATAACTTCTTCTAACTTATATGAAAATAGTTTGATTTTATTTCACTATAAAACCTACTTTTCTATTTCCTCTCTCGAACTCGTTCTACTTCTCTCTACTCTTTTTTTTTTGACAAATACTTCTCTCTACTATCAACATAATCAAAACACCCACTATCAATTTTTATTTTAATTTATTTTTTAAAAAAATTAGTAATTACAAAAAATTAATTAAATTAATATTAAATTATGTAGAATTTACTATTTACTATAATATACTCAAAATACTAAACCCAATTAATTTAACCACTACCAATTGTCAAAAAAATCGATACCACTAGCAAAAATTCCAAAATTATTTTTCCTAAAAGAATCAATAATTAAATCTCATCAACTTTTTTTCGTGAGCCGCACGCGAGCAGCAACAGGAGCGCCAACTGAATCGCAAACAGGAGCGCCAAAAAGCAGCAAAAGCTGCCTATCGCGCTGACGCGCGGAGTCAAAATAATTTTTTCCGAAAGAAATTATATTTTAATTTATTTTTTCTAAAAAATCAGTAATTAAATAAACTTAATATTAAATTATGTAGAATTTATTATTTACTTTAATCTACTCAAAACTACTAAACCCAATTAATTTAACCACTACCAATTGTCAAAAAAGCGATACCGCAAGCAAAAATTCCAAAATTATTTTTCCTAAAAAAATCAATAATTAAATCTCATCCACTTTTTTTTTTTCGTGAGCCGCACGGGAGCAGCAACGGGAGCGCCAAAAAGCAGCAAAAGCTGGCTACCGCGCTGACACACGCAGTCAAAATTATTTTTTTCAAAAATAAAATTATTTTTTATTTTATTTTTCCTAAAAAATCAGTTATTAAATAAACTTAATAAAATTAATATTAAATTATGTAGAATTTATATTATTTACTTTAATCTACTCAAAACTACTAAACCCAATTAATCTAACCACTATCGATTGTCAAAAAAAGCGATACTGCTAGCAAAAATTCCAAAATTATTTTTCCTAAAAAAATCAATAATTAAATCTCATCCACTTTTTTCGTGAGCTGCACAGGAGCGGCAACGAGAGGAGCAATGACAGAGCCATCAGAAGCGCCAACGGGAGCGCCATTATTATAAGAAGATACCGCCATTATTACATCTCATTTTCTTTTTTCCTCATTTTTACTATATTATTAATATTATAAGATGATACCGACTTTTTTTTAAAACTTTTTGCAACACAACTATTTTAATAAATTTGAAATATTGCCTTTTATGGAGTTTTTTCTTTTTCTTTTATTACATTTTGCAACTTTTAACGTATTTATAATTTCATAGCAAATTATAACAAATACAGTATCACCCGTGTGTATGTACGAGTAAAATACTAGTTGAGAGTTCTAAAGTAATAGATTGAGATAGATGGTGGATGAAAAGAAACTCGACATCCTTTTACAAGTATCCAATTTGTGAATTTTGTATTGTTTGGCAACTAGGAGGACATACAACTCATGAAGGAAATGGGAATGGATGCTTATAGGTTTTCAATTTCTTGGACTCGAATTTTTCCTAGTAAGTCTTAATTTCTTTCTATATACAATTTTGGGTGAGAAGTGTAGTGTTGGAATAAAGGGTTCTACTATAAGTAACATTTAGTTTGTTAATTGAATTATAGTGTAAAGGTATTATTTAAATCAACTATCAAAATCATTATTATATATACCTCAAATTGAATCTAGTAAAAACATAGATTTTGTAAAAGTTTACTAAGAAACACTCTGAACTTGGATTTTAAAATGTCAGATGCATCAGGGGTAGTCAACCAAGCAGGAATTGATCACTACAATAAACTTATTGATGCTTTGCTGGCCAAAGGTAAACTCTACTCCTTTGATTAATCAAAATCATGTCTCCGAAAAGTGAATACCAAATAATCTCTCTCTCTCTCTCTCTCTTGAAGGAAATTAAAATTAAATTATTAATATAGTAAGAGTTCTAAAAATCATTCACACTTTTGAAGAGTTTGATTTTAGATTCATATAATATTTGAAGGAATTCAACCATATGTGACTCTATACCACTGGGATTTACCTCAAGCCTTAGAAGACAAGTACAAGGGATGGCTTAGCCCTTTAATCATGTATGCAATTTTATTTACATTTTATACTTCTTACCTTTATTTCCAATATATATAATATATAATATGGAATAGATTTAATTATCACTTAAGTCCCCGCAAATAAAACAAGTTTCGATTTTAGTCTCTGTACAAAAATTTTCCCATTTTTGTCCCAACAATTTCCAAAGCGACCACTTTTAGTCCCTAAAGTGTTTTTTGTGTTTAAAAAGCTGACGTGGCTTTTAATCTAGTCTTGCAAATATAGCAAATTTTTATTTTAGTCTCTACAAATATATCATTTAATTTAGTCGTTGGCCACGTAATAAAAAAATGTCACATCAACTTTTTTAAATTTAAAAAACACTTTATGGACTTGGTTTTGAAATTGCAGGGAAAAAACAAAAAATGTTTTTATAAGAACTAAAATAAAAATTCGCTATATTTACAAGGACTAAAATGACATTTTCAACTGATGTAATATTATTGTCATTATAGTAATCATAATGTCTTTATAAGAACTAAAATAAAAATTCGCTATATTTACAAGGACTAAAATGACATTTTCAACTGATGTAATATTATTGTCATTATGGTAATCATAGAATATAAATATTCTTTAGCATTTTGTGTGACACAGAAAAGACTTTGCAACATATGCTGAGATATGCTTTCAAAAATTTGGAGATAGAGTAAAGCATTGGATAGCTTTTAATGAGCCTCATACATTTGCTGTTATGGGGTATGATTTTGGATTCCAAGCACCTGGAAGATGCTCCATTCTCCTTCACCATTTATGTCAGAATGGAAACTCTGCTACTGAACCATATATTGTGGCTCATAATGTCCTTCTTTCTCATGCAGTAGCAGCAGATATTTATAAGAAAAAGTACCAGGTAACGTAACAAAAATGCTCCGTTGTCGAAAATTGTCAAAAGTAATTTTGTTTAAAATGGATTTTGAAAAGGCATATGAGTCATAGATTGGAAGTATTTTTATTCTCTTTGTCTTACATGTATATATGTTGGAATCAATAGGCTAAGTAGTGATGTTCTTTGACAGAAAATACAAGGGGGGTCTATTGGAATATCTTTGGATGTAATTTGGTTTGAGTCAGCAGCAAATTCCAAAGAAGATATTGAAGCAACACAGAGAGCCTTAGATTTTGAGCTTGGCTGGTAATTATCTTGCAAAAATTCTTATTCAACGAGTGTCAAATTATTTAGGGAAGGACATAAACCACACAATTAAATACATACCTTTTTGAAAGAAAGCGTTTTTTTGTTACAGTGTTATTGGTTTGCAGTATTCACCGACTTTATTGGTAACTAATCTACGTCAGAAAACCTAGTTGGCCATGTGTGCCCGATTTTATCGGTCCATGTGGTTTTCCCCTCCTAATAGTGGTTTTGTCAACTCAAGACTCGAAGTTGAGACCTTGAAATGAGATCCAAACCGACCCAGACAAACCATTGTCGTGACAGAGTTTGTTTCTAGTGATGCATGCATATTTACAATTTTGCTTTTTGTAACCTTAATTTCCTTGACAGGTTTCTTGATCCATTGGTTTTTGGAGATTATCCAACATCAATGAAAAGTAGAGTAGGAAGCAGGCTACCAAAATTTTCTAAATCACAAGCTAATCTTCTAAAGGGTTCATTAGATTTTGTGGGCATCAATCATTACACTACATTTTATGCAATGCACAATACTTCTAACATAACTGGAGTTGCACTTAATGACTACATTGCAGACATTGGTGCATTTACATTTCGTAAGTTTAAACTAAACCTTTTTTCAATAATCCCCTTTAATTTTTTGGGCTATTTATAATTAAATTTTTCAAATTGTAAGTTATTTTATTTTTACTTATGACTCCTTTCAGCTTTCAATGGTACTCATGTTATTGGAGAAAGGGTAAGTTCTAGAAGATAGAATAATTGTTTTCCTAATCTGAGATCCCTTGTTTGGTTAATTCATAACAATAAAATTGAAATAATGATATGTAGGCAAATTCTGAATGGTTGTATATAGTACCAGAAGGGATGAGAAGCACAATGAATTATGTGAAACACAAGTATGGGAATCTTCAGATCTTGATCACTGAGAATGGTAATCTTAAAATTGAACAAAGTTCTTATTCCTTTTGTGTTTTATATATTTGCCAGGGGTGTGCATGGTGCAAGAACTGCACCAAACTAGACCATTTATATAGTTCGGTTCGGTTTGCAAAACCATTTTCGTAAAAAACCGGTTTTTCTTCAAACCGGATTAGGTTCGGTTCTGAACTGGTTTAAAACCGGTTTCCAATTCCAAACCGATTTTCTTTGTTCAAATCGTTTAAAACCGGTTTTGCTTAACTGAACCGGTTTTGACTGAATTGCAGAAATTCTGTTTTTTTAAATAAAACCATTACCATTCCGGAAAGTTAATTTCTAGGAAATTCCGGAAACACGCCCACAACCAAAGAAAAGAAAGTTCATTTATAAAACCTTTGACTTCCTTGTTAAGAAAGAAAAAAAAAAGCAAAAACCTTTCTTAACTCTTTTCCCCCTTCATCATCGTGAAAACACGTTCATCGTTCTCACAATCAACAAACGCCAAAAATCTTTTCTTTTTACATTTCCATTAGAGGGTTTTTGAATTTGTCAGAGATCTCAACAAGGGTGATGGTGAAAAAGAAAATTGAGAAGAGGAGTGGTTTTGGAACGAAATGGGTTTGGATTGTGGTTTTTGTAATTGCTGCGTTTGTTGCCATTGGCATGTCTTCGAATACTTCTCCCAAAATTTCTCTCTTTGGAGCAATTGATAGAGCATGTCCTTGCGCTACGTGTGTGTGTATATATATATATATATATATATATATATATATATATATATATATATATATATATATATATATATATATATATATATAAAAGTATAAGTTTAATTATTTAATTAATCACCATCAGTAATTGCATCACGTTCCGGTAGTTGTTGTCATTGGCACAAGTACTATTGTTGCGAACAGTGATTGTAATAAGGAACTTCGTGGAAGTTGTTTTGCAATTTGGATTAAAATGTTAAACCAGATTTTTTTAACAAGTTTGGGTAATCGGTCTGTTTTAAAATTTTGGATAGGTTCATAATCCATTTAATTGGGTTTGTTTTTTTTTTTGGTGTGGTGTGGTTCAGTTTATTGAACGGTGTGGTTAACCATAATTTTTGCACACCCCTAATATTTGCCACTAGTACAAATTTTCAATTGAAATATAGGCATTATGCATAGAATTAAGACATGCACAAGTATGCATTGATGCATGACTAGTTTTATTATGCTAGTAACCACTTGCCATGATAGATTTAAAATTGTGCAGTAAAGCTCTACAAAATTTGAATTCTATTTTGGCTTAAATATATGTTAAGTCCCTGCAAATATGGCCAAAATCCATTTAAGCCCCTGCAAAATTTTTTTTTTTAAAATGACCCTTGCAAATATTAAGCGTTTGCGGTTAAGCCCCTCGGTCAATTTTCCATCAAAAAAAGCTGACGTGGCTAATAGTGATGACGTCATCAATGACGCCACTGCCACGTGTCTTCATCCCATTAGACCATTGTGCCACGTGGCACTTACATATCACAATAAAATAAAATAAAATAAAAACATTGCCTTATATGGGACTTGAACCCTTGACCATTTAGCCACAAACAACCACAACAACCACTGCACCAACTATTAACTTTAGTGTATTGAGCGAACAAAGCAATATATATTACATAAAAACGAATTTATTTTTTTAAAAAAATCAAAACCCAATTCATCGTCATCATTCCTCATCATCAAACAATTCTGTAGATTTTTCCATCCAGAAACTCAATTCATCATCATCCCCAACGACAGTAATAAACCCAGATCAATTTTAAAACCCATAAACCCATTTCGAAACCCATAAACCCATTTTCGTTTTCCATTTCGAAACCCATAAACCCAGATCAATTCATCATCATCCTCAACAACAGTAATAAACCCATTTTCGAAACCCATAAACCCATTTCGTTTTCCAGATCAATTTCGTATAGCTATGGATCGAATAAATTGTTGAAATCGAAGGGGTTGAAATCGTACAGTTACGATCCAGATCTATTTCGAGTTCAAACGAAATCTATAAACGATCCAGAAAATGAAGATTATGGAAACTCAGAAAACGAATTTGCGAAATGAAGAGAACTCAGAACTGTTTCGCTAATAACAAAGATGATGATGAAGCTCGATGAAGAAGAGAAATGAAGAGAACTCAGAACTCAGATTCATTTTAAAATGAAGAGAAATGAAGCTTTGATGATGATGATGAAGAAGAAGAGAGTTTTGTTCTTCTGTTCTTCGAGTTCCAATTTTTTTTTTTAAAAAATCTATGTTGTGAAATAATATAAATATAACAGAATTGGTATGATATCACAAGTGAAACATTGGTTCAGTGGTTATTTCAATTGTCTTTGACTAAGAGGTTGTGGGTTCAAGTCCTTTTGATGCCATTATTAAAATTGATTTTAAGTGTAACAACACAGCCATGTGGCAGCCATCTACTGGTTGCTGACGTGGCAATGATGACATGGGGTGATGACGTGGCATTCAGTGCCACGTGATTGACCGAGGGGCTTAACCGCAAACGCTTAATATTTGCAAGGGTCATTTTAAAAAAAAAAATTTGCAGGGGCTTAAATGGATTTTGGCCATATTTACAGGGGCTTAACATATATTTAAGCCTTCTATTTTTTCCCACTTTTCACTCATTTTTCATATACATATGCATTTACGTATCCAATTATACCCTTAGTTATTTATTGTGGAGAGATAAATAAGTGTGATGGATAACAAACAATCAAGTCAACGACATAATCTGGAAAAGACTAATAATGTTATGAAAAATAACAAAATTTAATAACTTCATTGGTACGTTGATAAAAAAATAACTTCATTGGTATGTGCAAAAGGGATGACAACGGGCCGGATCTGGAGCGGCTTTTACCTCCCCTGTCCCCGCCTCCGTCTCTAGCGGGGTCGGGTTTTTCCCTTCCCATCCTTCCCCCAAACAGGGTCGGGTTTCCCAATAGGTCCCTGATTCTGCCACTATTTATGAAACAAAATGAGTAAGTATATATGCATAAAATAAGATAAAAACTAATAATTAATGTTTACACTACAACAGAATTGCAAAAAAAGGGCGCACCCTTTAGAGGCGCTTTTTAAAAAGCGCCCCTGATGCCCAAATACGGAGGGCCTTTAGGGGCGCTTTTTAAAAAGCGCCCCTAAAGGCCCTCCGTATTTTGAGCATCAGGGGCGCTTTTTAAAAAGCGCCCCTAAAGGCCCTGCGTGTTCTGGGCATCAGGGGCGCTTTTTAAAAGCGCCCCTGATGCCCAGAATACGCAGGGCCTTTAGGGGCGCTTTTTAAAAGCGCCCCTGATGCTCAGGCTTTAGAGGCGCTTTCTAAAAGCGCTCCTGATGCCCAATTTCTCTCTTTTACCCTACCTCCCTCTCATTTGCGAAAAGTCACACAGTACCACCTCCCTCACACACACAGTACGGCCTCCCTCTCATTTGCGAACGAAGAAGCTTCCCTCCCTCCTCCGTGAACGAAGCAGCTTTTCCCTCCTTCCTTCCTTCGTGAGCGACAGCGCCTTCCCTCCTCCCTCCTCCGTGAACGAAGCAGCTTCTCCCTCCTATCTTCCTTCGTGTGCGACGGTGCTGCTTCTCCCTCCTCCGTGAACGGCGCTGCTTCGTCCTCCCTCCTCCGTGAACGACGCCTTCACTCCGAGACTTGTGAGTTTTCCTCACTTTAATCTTTAGATTTTCGAATTTTTTTTATTCACCTTGGTTACAGTTTCGTGTTGTTTTCTGTGCAAAGGCGTATTTGATGAGTGCGAAAAATCCTTTTTGTGAAAATTTGATGTTTGTGCTGATTGTTTGGGAATTCATATTATAATTGTTAATTATTGATGCATTTGTTTGTTTGTGACTGGAAATACGAGTGAATATGAATTCACACATAGATGAAACAAACTATATACAAGTTAGGGAACCAATAAAGTAAACATAAGGGGGTGCCTCACATCCTATTGTTGTAAAGGAGACCTTGAAAAAGATGTTATTTTCTTATCATATCATTGAAGAGAAGAAACAGTCATAAAACACTTAAACATCATTGACCATGACACCTGGGATTCAAAGATTAGATTTCTTATGAGGAAAATCTCACACAATCGAAAATTTTCTCAACGGTCTTTAAAACATCACAATACATTATGTCAAAAATTTGAATGATTCTCTACGAGAGACATTTTCATTAAGAATAGGAGTGAGTTATGTTCACACCAGAGAAGTTGAAAGACTACTCAAATCAATAATAAATTTCTAGGTGTTGGCATGAGTGGTGCCAACTTGTAGGAATGGTCTCAAAGTTATTTTCAAGTTAAGTTTTCTTCCTCTAGTGCCATCAAACTCATTCCCAAGTTTAATGAAGCATATGGATAATTCAAATACACTTAATTTAAATTGTTCACCCATGGTAACAGTCTTCATATTATCATGATATGCAATTAAATATCAAATACTAATGCAAACGCACACTCCTCAAATGCTTCAATGGTTACAATTATATTAGCATTGTGATGGTCATTGGAAGAAATTAAAAACACCAAATCATAATTTTTTATAAGTATAGTTCTCTTCGTTAGCTTTCCAACGCATCCAAGAACACCTAAATCGGAGTTCCGGATATACCAGAAACAAAATTTTTTTTTTTAAAAACACATTGAATCAGGGGCGCTTGCAGTAGAAAGCGCCCCTATTGGTCTTAACGCACTTGACAATCAGGGGCGCTTGCAGTTAGAAGCGCCCCTGTTGGCCTGACCAACAGGGGCGCTTTTTACTGCAAGCGCCCCTGATTGTCAAACGCGCTAAGGCCAACAGGGGCGCTTTTTACTGCAAGCGCCCCTAATTGTCAAACGCGCTAAGACCAATAGGGGCGCTTTTTACTGCGAGCGCCCCTGTTGCCTAATAATTAGAGGCGCTTGTTGGGCGCTCCTGTAGAAGGTTTGGCAACAGGAGCGCCAGATTTAGGGGCGCCCGAAAGCGCCCCTAATGGATTAAAAAAAGCGCCCCTGAAGGCTTTTTTTGTTGTAGTGTTAGTCGAGCGAATTCATGGCAGGGGTGGACTAGGTATCGACATCCCCAACCAAACTCGTCCCCACCTCCAGTCAAAGTGGGCTTTCCTTGTCAAACTCAGCCCGGAGTCGGGTTTCGTTGTCATCCCAAACAACCTTAAAATAACAATTAATATGAAACAGGGGAGTAGTTTGGACCCTTTTCTCCGAGAAACTATCACTTTCATTTGTAGTTCACATTGAATAAAATTGCCAGGTACCTCACATTCTCTCTCACACACTTGTCATAGGAATGGATGATCCAAATTTGTCTTCAATCTCCCTGAAAGATGCTCTAAAGGATGAGAAGAGGATTAAATACCACAATGACTATTTAAGCAACTTACTAGCTTCCATCATGTATGTATTCATATTTTATACTTCCACATATACCTTTATTATCCCATAGTATTTCCCATGTATACTTAGTATTTTTTACGTTAAGTTGCAGCGAAGATGGATGCAATGTAAAAGGCTATTTTGTGTGGTCACTTTTGGATAATTGGGAGTGGCAAGTTGGATATACTTCTAGATTTGGTTTGTATTTCATTGACTACAATGACAATCTCAGGAGATACCCAAAAAAATCTGCAGAGTGGTTCAAGAAGTTCTTGAGCTCAACCGAGCATTAACGATGTTTTTTAAGTAATAGGAGTGAGACAATCTTTTATTTTCCAAAGAGTAAAAAAATTCACTATAATAATGATATAAATTTTCTTGAGGGATTTGGAATATTTTGGTGTCTTTTATGTTGGCAGTCTTTTTTTTAGTAAATAACCAATTTCGTCTCAATAAAAATTTCGAGTCTAAATTTGGTTTTGAAACTAATTAATATCAAAATAATTAGTCCATGACAAGTACAAACAAGGGACACGTAAACTCAGCTGCTTGAGCGCTGATGTGTCACTGGTGAAATAGATAAAATGAAAACGAAGAAAGTTAGCATACTGAAAAAGAAAAAAGAGGTGGTACTGAGATTGAAAATGGTGGAGAGGTTATTGAACTTTCAGTGGCGGGAGAAACAAGTAGCTGTCGGGAAGTATTGGTAGAGGCCGGAGTAGGGTTTGTGAAAATGAGGTTAGGGTTTTTCGTTGGAGTTGAGGAGAACGATGGCGGGCGTGAGGGTGAAGGCGGTGGTGTTGGAGGGTGAGGGCAGTGGAAGTGAGGAGAGTGAAACTGATAGTGAGAATAGTGAGAGTGAGGGGAGTAAGAGCCAAGGAACTAAATAAACTAATTAATCATTACCGGCGACCATTTTAAGTTACTTTCAATTTCGGACAGATAATACTGTCAGTAAAGCCAAATTTTTTGGAGAAGCGTACCGAGGGACTAAGCCATCGGAAATGCATTATTTACCGACGAACATGAGGTTGTCGGTAATTTTAGTAGGTAAACAAGAGTTTTCTTTTAGTGAACCAGTGTTTATTTATTTTTTATAAAGATTTTAGGACTTTCGATCCTAAAATGCAGATTAATCCAACTGTATAATCGACTTAATCCCCTACTATTATATTTATTAAATATAAAATTTTAGATATTTGTTATTTGTGAAAAAAATACATTCTAATTTCGAATCTTAATTATTAAATATGGATTAGAAGCAATTTTGTTTTGGAAATCAAATGGGTTCCAAAAATGGTTCCAAAAATGAAAAAGAGGATGTGATTCATTTGTATGGGGGTTTAAACTCATGAGTAAGGGGTCAAAATCAGCACATTTACCACTAAGCCAAGTAGATTGATTGTTGTAAATTGCAAAAAATCAACACACAATGATTACGTTAGCACGACACGCGGTTTCCACATCACCACCTTATCGCCACATCAACATTTTCGTCAAAAATTGGATGACAATTTAATGGGTGACTAAAATTGCAGATTTGATAAATTGAGGACCAAAATTGCAAAAAAGTAAATAATAAGGCGATTAAAATTGTGGATTTTGATAAAATAGATGGACCAAAACTGCAAAAAAAACTTTTGGTCCACAAATAGAAAATAGTGGAACTAAAATTGCGGATTTGATAAAGAAGAGAATGTGTACTTACCTCTAAGGAGAAACTTTTGTTCGACACTATGAATCAAATATTCACGTACTCCACCAAGCTTGAAGTTGGAGGAACAACCCAAGATAGCTCACGAAGGAAATTCAAGATAACCTTTTTTTTGTCAAACATGCAACATTTCATTGATATCGGGCAAGGCCACCGAAACATTACACAAAGAGTGAGCTTGAAGCTTACAAGAAGCAACTACAGATCCACACAGGGATATCCGCTGAGACTCCTAAGATTAACAATATGCACAAGAGCAGCACCTGAACCAACTAAAGATCCTAAAGAGCTAAAAGCATAAATCATAACAACACCTAAACATCCAGATCTACTGAGCTAATTTAAATAAAACAGAAACAAAACATAATGCATCCTATTACAACCATAATCACAATCTACCAAAGCAGCCAACAAACACAATTATTCAACTGAACCCTACCCAGCCTTCCTGCAAAACCTGACCAGAACCCATTGAACTGTAACCGTTTAACAAGCACCACCAGTGAGAAGGACAGTAAGCTCCACAATGACAAAACACTAGACCCACGAAGTTGGTACAGGAGGTAAGACGGAAAGGCCAACTGGCCCCGAGGCCTACTGATCAGAAACTGAGAGCTAAGAGGAGATGAGGAGCGACCTGTTGAACGTTAGAAACTTCGAATAGCCACTGATTTGAAGAATCCACAGAGAAGAGAGAGAGAGAGAGAGAGAGAGAGAGAGAGAGAGAAGAACGTGGAGATCGTGAATAAGGCGTAACAGGGCTTGGCAGAAGCGAGAAGTTACGAGAACAGATCTGGGGGATCAGAGGGAAGAGGAAGGTCAGGAGGTTCTAGTGGAGGGTGAGCTGCTTCACCGTTAGTAGGAGGAGAAGCGGAGGAGTCAGGCGGGTGGGGAGGTGGTCGAAAAGCAGTGTTTCTGCTCAGATGCAAAGGTGAAACAGTGAGGTTGAAACAAAGAGGACGCTTCTTGTAGCGAAGAAGGAAACAGCAAGAACAGTGTCGTTGCCGCCGAACAAAACCCTAGTGAAACTAGGGAACAAAGGCGCCGCTGGGGTGCCAACCAAACCCTAGCAGAGCGCTGAAGGGGAAGAGATCCAATTCAAGATAACCTGATAAGTTTTAACTAAGTGTCCAATGTTTTTTGGGGCTTTTTACTTCACACTCCTTCAAATGCATAAGAACTAACCCACTCGAACGATGTAAATAATAATAATAATAATAATAATAATAATAATAATAATAATAATAATAAAGCAGAAATATTAGGATATAATAGCTGGTGATGGCGATGAAGCGAGGTTGTGATCTAGGTTTTTTTAGATAAGCAACTCTTCATTAAACGGAACACTAGGGGTGCTCAAGCCGAAACAACAAAATTACAAATTGTTTAGACAATGAAGAGGATTATTCCACCATGTGGAAATAGTGAAATTAGAATTACAACCGACTCTATAAACAAGCCAGCTCCAAGAAAGACTTTTGATGCGCAAAATAGTGGAATCAATGCTTGCCTCCTCCTTATTGAAAATAAGACCATTTCGAGCCAACCATAGACACCAACACATTGTCAACCAAATCAAATGCTTTGTTTTATTTGATTTTCTCCCTTTGACAAACATACCCAACCAATGAAAGTGCTGAAACAAAATGTTGGGTGCCTCTATAACAATGCCCAACCAAGAGTAAATTTTTAGCCACACATCTTTAGCAAAACAACAATCCATGAATAAATGATGAGATTCTTCACAATGCAACCTACAAAAGGGACAAATCACATCAGCTGCACATGTTATGACATTACGATGAAGGAGAAGACCGCGAGTGGGCAAAGAATCGCGAACCAAACGTCAACCAAAAATGGATACTTTTGATGGTACCGCGCACCTCCAAAGGGACTCATATGTAACATCCCCAAAATAATTAGTTGAATTATTTGGATGTTAACCCAATTGAATTATTTTAGTACTTGATTAGTAAAATTATTGAGTGCTAAAGTTAATTATTGGTTGTCTTAAGATCGTTAACCGGTTAATACGGATCAAGGACGATTTAGAAACGAAATTAGAGATTAAGGGCAATGTGGTCATTTGACCACATTACCACTTAATATATAAGAAAAGAAAGAAAGAAAGAAAGCGAGACAGGGAAGAGAAAAGGAGAAAAGAAGAGAAAAGAAGGAAAGGAAGAAAGAAGAAGAAAGAGGGAAGAAGAAGAAGATCACCACCCATCACCCCTAAGTTTCATCATCATCATCATCATCATCATCATCATCATCATCATCATCATCATCATCATCATCATCCTTGCTTCTCCTTCCATCCCTCCAAGCTAGGTGAGTTAAATTTTCTATTTTTCACTCCCCTTTGACTTCGATTTTGAGAGTTCTAGGGAGATGATGAATAGTGTTTTAAAGTTTGTGATGATTTTGATGGTTTAGGTGTGATTAGAAGCGAACCTAAGGTGGATTGATCGCGGATTGAAATTCGATTCGGAGACGAGAACGAGTTGGTGATCGTTAGGTCGAAATTGGGGATTTTGAGACTTCGGTGACTTCGTCTCGATAATAGCTCACGCGTCAAGGGTGAGTTTTACTCACGTTTAGGTTTTGACTGAGGATTTCGAATTGTCAACATTGAGTTTTGAAAACCGTTATTTTGAAATTTAACGTATTTTGACATAAACAATATATTGTTGAAGTTTGTGTTTTTATGGATGTTTGATTGATTTATTGGCATGATTTGATGTGAATTGATTGCCGAGACATGTTGACAGGTTGATAGCGTTAATGTTTCGGTTGACGAGTGATTTTAAAGGCGTTTGGTCAAAAACCGTTAAACCGAACTATTAACGAATTTTGGTAAAAACTAGCCCAAACTTGTTTGATTGAAGTGATTGATTGTTTTGTTGTTGATTGGACATGTGTTGGGGCTGTTTTAGTGTTGTGGTTAAGTTAGGAATCGAGCTGAACGAGTATTGGAATCGACCGGAAAGCGAATTTTCAAGAAAAAGGCCATTTTTGCAATGCTGTCAAATGAGCACGACCAGTGCGTCCCAGGGACACGATCCGTGCGCCTGGTTCGGTTTCTGTTTTTCAAAATGCCCAACAGGGCGCGCGATCCGTGCGTATGGGGGCACGGACCGTGCGCAGTGTTCTGTCAAAATTTTACAAAGTGCCCGAAATGATTCCGTTTCGATTCCAATCCTCTCCTAATCCTTTCCTAACCCTTTTCCAATGATATTAGGCTTATAATGCCATGATTTTGAATATGTTTTCAAAGGTTTTTATAATGGTTTGCAAAGCTATGTTTAATTCGAAAAATCGTAACATAGTATACGGGAGCGAACACATAATATGCTTGTTATGTAGAACTAAATGTTCAGTAACAGTTTAATGTCAAGGAACTAAATGTTCAAGTGATAGTTATGATATATAAATTATATCGAGTTTAGGAGACGGCCCAATGTGGGTGGATATATATATTATATCGAGTTTGGGTGACGACCCATGAGGTTAACATACTAGGCGGGGAAGTCATGATCCCTTACCCTAGGCCCGTATACCATTAGGGAAAGTACTATTGGTAAGGCGGTTCACCGGGATTACCAAAGCTGGGGTCGGTACCGTGTTAAAGTTAGAAAGAATGGTCACCGGGATTACCAAAGCTGGGGTCGGTGTCATTCTAAAGATATCAATAGTATGGTTACCGGGATTACCAAAGCTGGGGCTGGTATCATACTATGTTGACTAGTACGAGTCACCAGGATTACCAAAGCTGGGGTCGGTGTCGTGCTAAATTAAAAGAATGTAGTTTATAAAGTAAACTACGAATGTATAAGAATTCATAAATGAACCGAGAGCGTAGTTAGGGGTCTCGGTAGAACTCACTGAGATTGTATCTCATTGTTTATATGTTGTTGTTTTACAGAGAAACAGGGACAACAGAAATCCAAGAGGCACGAGTAGGTTGAGCTAGGGCGACTGCTGATGACTTAGCTTTTATGCTTAAGTTTATATTTCCTTTTGTTGTCTATGTACTACAACTCTATGTCTTAGTGTTGTGACTTTATTCCGCTTTCTTGTATGATATTGAGCACTATAGTTTGCTGAAAGTTATGGTCAGGGAACCTTTTTGGTCTTATTTGTATTTAAGACTGTTTGGTTGTTATTCAGCGAGAGCTATATTGTAGTGTTCAGTATCTATGCAGGAATTTTATATCTCTGATGTTTTAGGGATGGTGCACTTGGGTATTTTTACTCGATAAAAATACCGGGGTGTTACAGTACAATATATTTAACTCATCAACCAGCCCCTGATTATTATTGAAATTGATCAACCAATTGTAGCGACTTAACCGTGAACAATTTTGAGGAATCCAATATCCACAGCCACCCGTCCATCAACTCCTTTACTGGCGAAAAATCCTGCAGGACCGTAAGCAACTCTGCAGTCTCCACCGATTCTGCCTGTGACCCGTGAGCCCCCCAGGGCATTTTCCAGCGCCAATGCTCTCCTATCCACTCACCAACATCCGCCACGGTAACATACTGATGATTACATCCAACAAACAAATTCGGATACACTGTGAAAAGCGGAGCGTGTCCTAGCCAATGGTCCTTCCAAAAATTAACAAGTCCGCCATTTCCCAGCTTTCTTCTAATGCAAGAACTAAAGCCACCATCAGGTTCATGTGAATCTAAAGAAATCAGATCCCTCCACCATATGGACCCCTTAAGACCCCTATTAAGAGCAATTTGAGAGCCATGTAAAAAAATAGATGCAAAATCGCCATACATATGCTTTAAAAGACCCTTCCATGAAGCATCCTCATCCATCAAACTCCTCCACTTCCATTTAGATAACAAAGCCACATTGAATAACTCTAAGTTTTTGATGCCGAGCCCGTCCTCCTTCTTTGGTTTACAAATCTTCTCCCAAGCTATCCAATACATGCCTCTTTCTCCATCATTGATACCCCACAAAAAATCCCTTTGAATTTTAATCATAGTATTGATAATCCCCTTCGGAGCTTTGTAAAAAGAAAAGAAATAAAGAGGAATGCTATTCAATACCGAATTGATGAGAGTGACCCGCCCTCCAATAGATAGCATGCGCCCTTTCCATGACGATAATCTCTTTCGAAGCATGTCAATGATCGGTTTCCAAGTTGAAGCCCTCCTCGGATTAGCCCCCACCGGAATCCCAAAAAATTTAAACGGAATAGATTCTGTTATACAATGAAGGAAAGTAAGCGATATCTAAAAAATCCTCCGAAATATTTACACCAATGAGCTTGCTCTTATGGAAGTTGACTTTCAGCCCCACACCAATTCGAACCCTCTCAAGATAGATTTGATAGACCAAAGATTATCCCAAGATGCTCTCCCCAACAACATCGTGTCATCGGCAAACTGCATAATAGGAAAGCTCAAAGTATCACTGATAGAAAAGCTCTGGAATGAACCCATCTCCACCGCTCTATTCACCAATGCCGTCAATCCTTCGGAAACAATAAGAAACAAAAAAGGGGATAAAGGATCCCCTTGTCTCAAACCTCTTTGAATTTTGAAGTCACCAGTTGGGCTGCCATTCACTATCACTGATGTAGTAATAGAGCAAATACACGCCTTCATCCAATTAATCCATCTCCGAGGAAATCCCATCCAATTCAACATATATAACAAAAAATCCCATGAAATAGAATCGTATGCCTTTTCGAAGTCAACCTTAAACAATAGACATTCTTCCTTCGATCTCTTAGCATAATCAACAATCTCATTTACCACCACTACTCCATCCAAGATTTGCCTACCACCCAAAAAAGCTGACTGACATTTAGAGATGATAGAAGGAAGCACCCTCTTCACCCTACTAGCTACCACATTTGACAAAATCTTGTAGAGACTACCAATCAAGCATATAGGACGGAAGTCACCCAAGCCTTGGGGGTTATCCTTTTTAGGAATAAGGGCAATGAACGATACCACAATAGCTTTAGGAAGAAAAGCATTCTCATGAAATTCATTAAGGAAATCAACCACATCTTATTTCAACAAGTCCCAACACAACTTGATGAATTGAAGATTAAATCCGTCTGGTCCCAGACTTTTATCACTGTTGCGCCCGAAAAAAGCCCCGAGGGAGAACCTTCCTCGTTCACAACTTTTCCTAAGACAATGAAGCCGCCACCAATATTTATTAAGGAAAATATTAGGAAAACCTTTTTTGGAAAGCGATTGGTCTTGCGAAACTAGAGAATAGGGTTCGAGGGTCGGTTACGCGCAGGGAAGGTGTCAGCACCCCACACGTCCTCTCTACTGAGAGGGAACCTTTAATTAAATGTGTGGTCTTAGTGTGTTGACTTGAAAATACTTAATTTTGCCTCTCTACTTCTTATTGAAAAATTCTTAATGAAAATCTTTATTTATTATAAAAGAAAAGGGGGGAAAATGGGTTTTAAAAAAAAAACGCTTGACGGGACATGGCCCGCTCCTACGTATCTCCCGGTGCGATGGAGAACTCAAAGCTACGTAGTTCTTCTTTATCCTGAAAAAAGGTTTTTGTCTTTTATCTTTTTAATGAGTTTTCGAAATAGGACGAGCATTTAGTGAATGATTAAACTAACCAAGGTTATGGGTAATCACTGCTAAGTACTCTTGAACATGAGAGTCACTACCGCCAGTCAGACGAACAAAGGTTCTGATTGATTATTAGTAGCAACCCGTTTTTTTATTTGCCTTTTTGAAAGTGGTTTTCGAAAGAGATTGATTGGCACGAATGATCAAACTAACAAAGGTTATGAGTGATCATCGCTTGTTGTTCTTCGGGGAAAAAGACATCGCCACCAATGGCTAGACGAACAAAGGTTCTGATTAACCACTAGCGACGATGGGTTGAAAATGATTTTAGAAAGGAAAAGGTTTTTTTTTTTTTTTATCTTGTTTAATTGTAAAAATTGAGCTTTCATGATGATCAATTGAGCAAAGGCTCTAAATGACCACCATTAGCACTCCATTGTTAATAATCATGCAAGCAAAGGCTTCGCAAGATTACTAACAAAGTTTTTTGATTTAGTGAAAATCTTTAGGAAAATTAGGCATTCATGATGATCAATTGAGCAAAGGCTCCAAGTGATCGCCACTAGTACCTCATTGTGGATAATCATGCAAGCAAAGGCTTCGCAGGACTACTAACAAAGTTTGATTTTTGAAGAGTTTTCGCAATTGGATTGTTTCTTGTTTAGGGAAAAGGAAATCTGTTATTTTGGAAAAAAAGGTTTGTGAAAAAATAAGTTTGTTTAGGGGAAAGAAACAAAATTTAAAAAGAGAAACAGGGGTGTAGTAGTAAAATGGTATGTGCATTTAGAAACAGGGGATTGTATTAAAAAAAGGGTGGTGTAATCAGCGAGCCCAGTCCATTTTTAGTGGACTGGACCGAATCGGGAAACGTCGGCTCAAAGGGGGAGGGGGGGGGGGGGGGGGTTACGCAGTAAACGGAGGGGTGTGGTTAGTAAACATAAAAAAGGGCCTAGTATAAAAGCTTAAATCAAAACCGAAAACCCTAATTTTTTGTTAACCCTAATCTCCATTCCCTCCACGGCGCCGCACCCACACACGACACCCTCCGTAATTTTATTTTCTTACGCTCCCTCTCTCTGCAGCTGCGATTCCACCCTTCCAACGGCGCGTCCGCCTCCCTCTCTCACCCTACACGGCGCTGCTCCTTCCCCTCTCAGTCGTCTCACCCTCCCTCTCAACCATGGCTTCACCCTTTCTTTCCTCTCACCGACCCTCACCCCCTCTTCTCCTCTACTCCGTCTTCCCTCACCGAAACGACTTCCTTCTCAACGGTATGGTCTTCCTTTTTCCCGATCCAGACTGGTTTCGCGGAGGGGTTGGTTGGTGGTGAATGTGTTCGGATGTACGCCTACGGCGGCGGTGACAGCGACAGTTAGGCGGTGGTTTGCGAAGGAGGGAGACCGTGGCTGGGTTGTGGTGGTGGATGACGCGGTTGGGGGCTGTTCGTGGGTGGTGGTGTGGCGAGTTAGCCGCGGTGAGGATGGTGGCTGTTGCGACGTGGGGGATTTCGGTGGTGGTCGTTTGGGGTGCCTTTTCCGGCGACAGTGGTGTTGGGGGAGAGGCGCGAGGACGGCCAGGACGGGGTAACGGAGACGCGTATGTTTCGACTGATTCCGCAGAATGACCACCGTGGACGCCGGTCGGAGTTCACCTCCGGCGGCTCAGGTCAGTGCATCATCCCTTCTCTATTTTTTGTTCTATCTGCATGTTTGCTTTTGTGTTGCTGTGGCTGTCTAGTTTGATTTTTTGTTGTTTAACTAACTCCTTTTTTACACACTGATTTCTCATTTACTAAACTCATCTCTAACAAACTACCAATGACACAATAGTATTACGCTTAAACAGAATGCTAAAAACTAATTCGTTCCTAAAATTTTCCCTTAAAGGAAACCTGGCCTGTATACAGCATTGACAGTGAGCCTTAATCGTTTTTAGCAGGACATGAATTTAAACTACTCTATTTTCTTTCGCACGTTCTGTCATATGATTTTGATATGGGCTTAGATAAGACCTAAAAGAACAAAGATTAAGATGCAGAAATCAACCTGTATTCCAGCCTTTGAAATCACTCCCTAAGCTGTTTTTTTCTTTTCTGCTACTCCCTCTTAAAGTGCTTCTTTCCTTTTTGAACTTGAAAACGTTCCAGTTTCTGCCTTCTATTCTTGCTCTCCTGATTTATCTCTCATTTGAGTGTATCTGTTACTGTTTTTTTTGTCTCTGTGTATTAGAATTCTGTGATGAATTCTAATCTTCTCAGTTGTGTGTATTGCTGTGTTTTCTCTGTTTTGTGAATTATTCTGTGTGTTGTGTTTGCTGTGTGTACATTGCTCTCTGTATATTGCTGCCTTTGGTTTTCTTTTCCCTTTTCACTGTTTCTGCTTATTGCATTTATAGTCAAAAAAAGTGGTGTAGGTGTGAGTGCTGAGCAGGGGATCAAAACCCCCCAGGAGACCAGTTTGTTGCTGCTGCAGTGGAGCAGAGGAGTAGCAGCTTGTAGGGTGGTGCTTGCCAAAGCTGCCTTGTTGGAGCAAAAATGGAAAGGGTCAAAGAGGATGAAGAAAATAGTATTGGCCTGATTCTTCAAGTGGCAGCAACAGTGCTGCCCCCAGCAGCAGCGCTCCTCCCCCCTTTTTTTATTTTGTTTTGTACTGTTTTTTTCAATTAATTTTTTGTAAGAAAAGAGTTGACTTCTCTTCTTTTTTTTTGTACTATTCTCCCCTTTTTTTTTTAATTTTTGTTTGTATGTGTAACAAAATCAATAAAAAGGGACAGCTGATTTTATTCTACTATTTACTTATTATTATTATTATTATTATTATTATTTTTATGATAATAAAAGCGGTAGAAATAACGCGCACCGACGCAACCACTCACGCGACTCGAAACGAAACGCGCGCTCGCCTTAAGACTAGGAACGCGTACGCGATTTGAATACGCATGCGCGTACGTTACTAAAACCAATTTCATTCTATCCTCACTTTTCTAACAAAACGGTAAAATAACGCGCAGTGACGCAACTACTCACACGTGACTCGCAACCAACACGCGCTCGCGTTATTTATTGTTATTTTTATTATATTTTTTTTGGACTCTTTATTTGAAAGTAACGAGCGCCAAACAAAATCGTTGCACGAGAGTGCCAAAGACACTCGCGTTTAGAACAATATGCGAAGCGATAAAATTTTGGGATTTTTCAATTAGTCGGACAAAATTAGGGTATGACAGCTGCCCCTCTTTATTCAGATTTTACCAAGAAATATGAATTGGCCGAGACATATTTCGAAGATAAAATATGAATAAAGAATTCTGAAATTATACCAATTTTGTCTACTGGGAGAAACCCGAATCTTCTTTTTCTATTTCTTCTTTTTTTTTCTCTTTTTTTTTGAATCAACACTTGGAGCGTTGAAGAGGAAACGATAAACGAAATGGTTAACAACATGCACGCTAACTGCGAAAGGCAAGGAAAGCGCTAAATGAAGAAAGCGATAAGGAAAGCGGTAAAATGCCAGGCTGCCTAAAACCTGTAAACGAACCCTTGCGAATCCGAGTTTGCACGTGGCTTTGAGGAGCACGCATCCTGAGAATCTCTGGTCTTTCGAGCGACCGGGGGGATCGTTATCAGCTCCGGAACTGATATACTGAATAATGCACGGCGTCCACTGTATCTTAGGCTGATACAACTATTCCGTTGAACCTCACATGGGGCTGCGGTCCATCGCGTTGCTCGTACACGATGTGAGACCTGGGCAAAAGGGAGCGATGATCTCTCTGGGCTCCAATCCGCAATGCGCGCCTGAGCGCTCTCTTTTCTTTTCTCTTTTTTCTTTTCTTTTTTGCTTCTCTCTTTTCTTTTTCTTTTCTGAACTCCCAACTTCGGGGAGCATTTTCTGGAATCTGAAGGCGAGCATTAACACCGCGGTGTTCATCCTCTCTCTCACTTGTCTGCAGCTGAAAAATGAGCCCATACATGCAATGCAAATGCCATGATTGCCATTTTCTTTTTCTTTTTCTTATGATGAATAATGTAAATGCCTGAATTTCTCTTTTCTTTACTTTATTATTATTATTTTCTATGTCTGATGAGTGCATGATTTTATGCTTGGTGAATGTAATGCATGACTTTATTTGTTTATTGCTCTTTTGCCTTTTCAACCTTTTCTTTTCTCTTCTTCTTTTTTTTTTTATTTTTTCATATATATTTTTTCTTTTTGTGCTCTTTTGCTCTTTTGGCCTTTCCTTTGCTGGTCCGACCCACTCGCGGGTAGGGGTGTTCAGTGGTTCGGGCAAATCCAAACCAACCCACGATCCAATCCAAACCGATATGTTTGGTTCGGATATTTTTCGTGTTCGGGTCAAAATCGAACAAATCCAAACCAACCCGTAGTTGTTTGGATCGGGCAACGGATTTTAAAAAACAAATCCGCGAACCCGAACCAACCCATATTACGTCATAACAATTTTGTAATTTTAGATGCACACGATTTTATTTGGTTAGAATTTTTACCTTAATAATTTATGATTAAGTTGTAAAATTTTAATACTATGAATGGGAAGACTATTAGTAGATTTGAGTTTGATTTCGTGTGATTTTCAATGTTTTTAGTTATTTAAAGTGTTGAAATATCATACAAAAAATGTTTGTTTTTTATATTTTAGAAAATTAATATTTGAGTGAATGACCCGTGAGCCCAATCCAAACCAACCCGTCCAATATCGGTTCGGTTTGGTTCGGATTTTGGAGGAAAAAGTGTAAAATCCGAACCAACCCAAACCGAATAATTATCATTGGTTCGGGCAACGGATTTGGTCAAATCCGATCCAAACCGACCCACGAACACCCCTACTCGCGGGACTTGCGTTATGAGACACCATGATTATCTATGATAATTATTCGGGAGCCGAGCTTCGTCCTCTTGTTTTAATGCAATCAGCGCTTCTTATTTGATTTTTGTGAGCTTACTTGACTGAAATATCGTCTCTTTTTGTTGTCATTTTCAAAAATTTCGCAATGATCTTAATGCTATGACTTATGCACATTGCCATGATTTATTTATCATCTACCATAAAACGTAGTTTAAAATCAGGAATGAAAAGAAAGCAATAATAAGACAGCAAACTGATAGAGTGAAAAATTTGGACTTTTATTCATACGGGAGTCAGACGCGCAGAATGTCACGCTGACTGAAAAGGGTACATTGGAAATTTTCCTGAAACTAAGAAAAAGAAAAAGGAGAATGGACGCAGCAGATCTTATGAATATTCTTTGTCTCTGGAGCGTTCGATGCCAACCGCTCATACTTGCAGCCTTGATCACCCTTTTATCCAAGCTTTTGGAAGCACTGCTTGCCCCTTTTCTTTTTATGTCCAACTTTTCTGACCCTAATTTTTGCCTGAATCGCCCTTTTGGGTTTTCAATCCACCGGGTCGCTCAATTTTGCCTAGGCCGCCCTTTCGGGTTTTCAACCTAGCGAGCTAATTCTTGCTTGGCTCATCTTTCTCTTTTTCTTTTATTTTTCTCAGGCGTAATATTTCTTGACTGAATCTGAATTGACTGGGTTCTTGAGTTCTTCACCATCCATGTTGGTGAGTATTAATGCTCCTCCAGAAAAGGCTTTCTTCACCACATATGGCCCTTCATAACTTGGGGTCCATTTCCCACGGGAGTCACTCTGAATAGGCAGGATCTTCTTGAGCACAAGGTCTCCTTCGCTGAATTCTCGGGGACGTACCTTCTTGTCGAAAGCTGTCTTCATCCTTTGTTGGTACAACTGGCCATGACACGGGGCAGCAATTCTTTTCTCCTCAATGAGATTCAGCTGATCCAGACGAGCTTGGACCCATTCTGCTTCTTCCAACTTGGTTTCCATCAGCACCCGTAGGGAGGGTATCTCAACTTCCAATAGGGAGGACTGCTTCCGATCCATACACCAAAGAGAAGGGAGTTGCCCCGGTTGAAGTACGCACTGAGGTACGATACCCGTGCAAAGCAAAAGGAAGCATCTCGTGCCAATCTTTGTAGGTTACTACCATCTTTTGCACAATCCTCTTAATATTCTTATTGGCTGCTTCGACTGCCCCATTCATCTTAGGACGGTATGGAGAAGAATTATGATGTTTGATCTTAAACTCTGTGCACAATTCTTTCATCATCTTACTGTTTAGGTTGCTGCCATTATCTGTGATAATCTTGTCTGGAAGCCCTTAGCGACAAACCAAATCTCTCTTTACAAACTTGGAAACCACAAAACTGGTTATGCTGGAATATGAAGCGGCTTCAACCCATTTGGTGAAGTAATCAATTGCAACTAGGATGAAGCGGTGCCCATTTGACGCCTTGGGCTCTATGGGACCGATGACGTCCATGCCCCACATTGAAAATGGCCAAGATGCAGTCAAGACATTTAATGAGGCCGGTGGCACATGTATGTGATCGGCATAAATCTGGCATTTGTGGTACTTTCTCACAAAACTGTAGCAGTCTGGCTCCATCTGCAGCCAATAGTAGCCAGCCATTAATATCTTCCTTGCCATAGTATGCCCGTTGGAATGACTTCCGAACGAGCCCTCATGCACCTCTCTCATGATCCTTTCTGCTTCCTCCTTTGCCACACACCTAAGGAGTACCTTATCATGATTCCTCTTGTAAAGCACCTCGCCACTCAAGAAGAAATTCATTGACAGTCTTCTAAGTGTTCTTTTATCATTTTCCGATGCCCCTGGAGGATACTCTCTGTTCAGGATATACCGCTTGATGTCATGATACCAAGGTTTATCATCTCCGTTATCTTCAATTGCTGCGCAGGAGTAGGAGTGTGCCGGCAAACCTCGATGCTGGATTCTGATCTGGGTCAAGTTCTTATTACAATTGATATTAAACATTGAAGCTAAAGTGGCCAGTGCATCAGCCAACTGATTCTCTCTGCGAGGAAGATGTTGAAATGTGATTTCTTCGAAGGACTCAACCAATTCTCGGATGTAGTCCCTGTACAGTATCAACTCGGGATCTCTGGCTTCCCAATCTCCGTTCACTTGATGGATAACTAGGGCCGAGTCTCCATACACATCTAATCTTTTAACTTTCCAGTCTAGAGCTGCCTGAATACCCAGAATACATGCCTCGTACTCCGCAATATTATTTGTGACGTAGAAGCTCAATCTAGCAGTGATTGGTATGAAGCAATTGTCAGGGGAAACCAGCACTGCCCCAGCCCCGTGCCCATAGCTGTTGGAAGCACCGTCGAACACTACTCTCCACCTTTCATTCTCTGGGGACCTTCCTTCTTCAACTAAAGCTGTAACGCCCCAAAATAATTTAATTATTTATTTAATTAAGTTATTTAAGGCTTACAATATTTATTTAATTTAATTAAATAATTCAAGGTTTAATTATTTTATTTTGTTTATTAGGAGGTGTTGTCACGGATTGAGTGGTGCGGGCAAGGGCCCGTGATCCACAATTAGGCCCGTGGCCCATTTCCTTGTCAAGTATTCGACTTCCAAGGGGGTCTAGGGGTTAGTTTGCATTTTGTTACTCTATTGGAAAAATAAGAAAAGAAGCGAAAAAGAGAGAGAGTGAGAAGAGGAGGGTTGCGAAAGGAAGAGGAGAAGAAGAAGAGAAGGCGAAGCACTTAGGAAAGAGGAGGAGGCTCGTTGGTGACTTGCATTCTTCCCTTGGAGCTTGGCTAGCAATTCGACTTCCATAAGGTTAGGGGGTCCTCTTTTTGTGCTTAATAATCTATGCGAATTGTGATTGCTTAGGGTTAGGGTTCTAGGTTAGTTCTATGAATGATTTGTGATGCTAATGATAAATTCATAATATTGTGATGCTTGATGATTGAATTGCTATGTTGAAAATCGCATGATTGATGATGAATTGTTGCTAAATGCGAATTGGAGACCATATGTTTGAATATATGATTGTTTGGTGCTTACTGTAACACCCCTTTTCTACCCGGTAATTTGTTTAATAAAAATATCAGAGTTTTCAAAATTTATTTACATCACAAGGGATGTCACACTTACTTCGCTAAAACGTCACACTTCAAATAACTCGCTTTTCAAAAACAGTCTTATAATAACTTCAAAGCGTCATTATCAGTTAAAATACAACTTCACATCGTGGATTCAACAGTTTAATCATAAAAAGCATTACAACTATGCCAGGCTTGCAATACTAAAATCCGATCACCACAACATGTCATAAAGGACTTAAACAACATTCATCCCCCTCCCTAGTGTTACATATCAGAGCATGACGACTCGACTCAAGAGGTGAAGCTAAAGGCCTTCACTAAGAATCACCTGCACGTTACCAACATGGGGGGCAACATTCAAACAGGAAAGGGTGAGCATCATTTCAGTCTATATAATAGAAAACATGATAAGTACTATTCATAGGATACGCACTAGAACAATCAGCATCCAAAACACCAAATATTCACATCATAGTCATCACTTACGTCATTTACAATAACTCACTCCATGTCATGTAGATTTATGAAATGCAACCCACTCGCGGGTATATGCATGAAGGTACCTTTTCACAAAACGTCGCTTAGCCACTCAGGCCTCATCATCTCTTAGCCACTCAGGCCTCAAAACATCACTGGGTTTTATGCATATGGGCATGAGACTCTATGACATGCACCACTCACTTCACAAAATCACACAATTACTCAGATCACAGTCAACAATGTGACCCATCACTTACCTGTTTGCTCGCACGGAGCGCAGCACCTGTCAAATTCATAATCATCACACAACATCACTAGGCCACTTAGACCTTAACATCACTTAGCCACTCAGGCCCCAAATGTCACTTACACATAAACATCATTTAACTCAAACATTAGCCACTGAGGGCAAAACGTCATTTGACTAACCACCAAGGGCATCCTCGTCATTTACACATCATTATCATTAACTTTGGCCACTAGGGGCAAAACCGTCATTTGACTAGCCACCAAGGGCATCCTCGTCATTTACACATCATTATCATTAACTTTGGCCACTAGGGGCAAAACGGTCATTTTGACACCACCATGTTAAAACTGTTGTTTATACACCAAAAGGGATCTTTAAAGAGTCCCACGTCATTCTTCAATGTCACTGGGACGATCACCGGGGACAGCCACTTGGGCGCCCACAAACAGTCAGAAAATAACAACTTTTCATTTTAAAAATTGAACCCACAAATAGACAACGTAAAAAGCTTCACGGCACTTTTCGAATCGTTCAAAACGGACGTCTGAGTCAAAAGTTATGATAAAAACAATTTTGGAAAAATTAGGCAACATCCTGGGAACAGGCGCCTTAGGCGCCCAGGCAACACAGGCACCCAGCGCCCAGGCGCGCAACAGCGCAACACAACCCAGCGCCACAGGCGCTCAGCGCCCAGGCGCGCACAACGCACAACACAGACACAACACGGGCGCCTAGCGCCCAGGCGCGCCCCCACGCGCAACAACAACACAGCACAGGCGCCCAGCGCCCAGCATAGGCGCCCAGCGCCCAGAAACCAGCAACCAACCCAGAATTTTTGCCAAAACGCTTTTTAACCCTGAAAATTGTTTTCTTAACAATTTTAATTTATAAAAACTCAACATTTTCCAGCCACCAAAATTACACTCATTTTAATTAATTCCTCCAAAAATTCAATTGAGCATTGTTTTCCCTATCCCCTTGGCGCCCTAGGCGCCTACACACCATCCCTCAAATTTTGCGAACAACACAAGCACAATCCCACACTACAATTCGCACACATATATATAGGAAAACTCAACCATTCACTTCGCTTATATATGTACACATAATAACCAATACCACAATGCATCAAGAAACATCAAGAACTCATGTATCCCTCAATTCGCATACATATATATATAAAAACCAACATCAACAATGCATCAAGAGCATCAAGAACGCAAGAACATCAAAACGCAAGGGACTTCAAAACGCAAGAGCATCAAGAAAACGTACGATTCTAATACAAGCCCTAGATCTAGAACTCATCATAGGAATTATTAGATAGAATGATAGAGCTCCCCTAACCTTTTCAAGAAGAATTCGATGCCTAGGATGCAGTCACCTACAGATCCACAGCCACAACGGAGATCCTTCCTTTGAACTTCGAACCCTCTTCTCCTTCCTCCCTTGGCCGCCTTGCTCTTTTCTTTCTCACGCTATCCTCTCCTTCTCTTGCTCTCTCTCGAAATTTCGCATACAATAAGCTAACAACCCTAACCCCAAACACTACTCCACTTCGCATATGACAAGAATAATGGGCTTGGGCTTCTCACTTAGGCCCAAGTCCATTTGGTTTGGCACCTCCATCTTCTAATACCCCCTACACATTTTAATATAATTCCTAATAATTAAATTATACCCACTTAATTAATTTAAATTCCTAAATACTTAATTAAATAATTTAATTAAATATTTAGGGTGTTACAACTCTCCCCCACTTAGAATATTTTCGTCCTCGAAAATTTACTCCCACTCACGAAACGAAACCCAATCTTCTTGTCACTTCCAACCATCCCCGTCCATCACCCTTCTCCACCTTGCTACTCTTAATTAGATGTTCTAATCTGAAGGTCATCAAAGTCACACTCAACTACTCAAACACCGTGACACTTCACTCAGGCAACCACACCTCATTATCACTCACCTCTACAACTACCTCGGTTACATCTACTTCGGTTCTCCATCATTCTCCTTGCCACTCATACGCTGCACTTAGGCACTTTATGCTTCAACCACACTAACTTCTACATACATTGATAACACTGCAACACTGCACTTCGTCCCATTTATACTTCGATTTCCATATACTTTGACAACACCACACGTCGACTCCCATTCATTTCGACCCACTTATAGTCAGGTAACCACATCTCGGCTCTTATGTCACCCTACACATCTAACCTTCATCCCTTCTTGCTTCTTTGGTCCTCTCACACTATGATCGAACTTAGCTACGACTACAACACCCATTCACTTGAAATTGGCGCGACACCCATTAAAGTACTTCAACGAAAGTGACAACACCAACCACGGCATCTTTTCGCTGAGAGTTCCTCAACTCCCATTTCCCCCCCTAGGTCCTTCATAGGACCGACTCATCAACAACACATCATAACTTCACCAAAGTGAAGCACACACCACATCAATCACATCAATCACAATTAATTACGCGACTCCCTAGTCAATAAAGGACTAAGTCAACGTACATAGGGACCAAACAGCACATAAAATAAAATAACACATAATAATAATAAAAGAAAAATCAAGACAGCAACCTCTCACAATACAGTAACAGTACTAAGGAAAATAGGAAGACAGCCCTTTTCAAAATTTACGAAACGGCCCACTTGATTCAGAAAACATCATTTTAATTTTAAGAACTCGGCACTTTAAATTATTAAGAGAACAACACGTTATATTTGAGTGAAAAACAGCAGCAAATACGGCAACTTTAACGACATAAAAAAAAATGGCACACTATTAATCTCAAAATAAAACAGCATCTTTAAACAATATAAAAACAGCGCACTATTATTTTCAAAACGAAACAGCAACTGTAAACAATATAACCAACTCTTTAACTTTG
The DNA here is from genome assembly GCA_039519185.1 of Astragalus membranaceus. Classification (NCBI taxonomy): domain Eukaryota; kingdom Viridiplantae; phylum Streptophyta; class Magnoliopsida; order Fabales; family Fabaceae; genus Astragalus; species Astragalus membranaceus. The sequence goes on from CM076849.1 coordinate 61,421,373, forward strand.
GGAAAAGCACGTCAATCTTTGTAAACGTCCTCGTAAAATTTTTGGGTAAACAGTGTGAAAACAACCGCATCGTTTGAGTAAAACGGCAACAGCAAGACCAAGAAGAACAACAACAACAACAATAAGGTGTAAACAGTGGTCTTTTAGCGCGCAACAACAGCAAAACACGGAGTGAAAATAATACTTCTTTTTAGCGCGCAACGGCAGTGGAAACAGCACGTTTACAACATAAAAATAGCGCTTCATTTTCGTAAAACAGCAATACGATTATTCCATAAAAACAGCAACTCATTTCACAGAAATAAACCGCAACACAGCAACTCATTTTTAAGCAAACCGCAGCATTCTTATTTTGAAAGACAGCAAGACAGCAACTCTTCACAGCATAAAAACAGCCCCCTCTTATTTTCAAAAGCAAGACAACAACTTTGAACAATATAAGACAGCACACTATTCATTTTTAAAAAAAATAGAACAGCGACCTAAAACACTGTCAAACAGCACATCATTTATCTTAAATACAATTGTAACTTTGATTCCTTTGAAAACATCAGATCCAATTATCAACTCTACGAACCAGTATCAATTCAATTCAATTCGATTCAATTTAGTCATCACTTTATATTTTAGAAAAATACCCTCTTTTCTTTTAGAAAATACCACGTTTCAAATGGAGAAAACATCACATTTTAAGCTGAGGAAAAACAGCACCTACAAAAACAGCGCTTAAAACAAGACTGCACATAGAAACGGCATGCAAAACCGAGTGAATAACAGCAACCCCTTTACTTGTAAATACAGTAGCTCATATATCTAATTTAAACAATGAAGCGGCAACACCTTTTCAACATAAAAACAGCTCACTATTATTTTCAAAAACAAACAGCACTTTAAACAATATAAAAACAACACACCATTGTCTCCAAACAAAACGGCAACTCGAAACAGTGTAAAAACAGTACACTATTTATTTTTAAAACAAAACAGCAACACATACACACAATTAGAATTTGGCGCCTATACACCCGTGGGGATGTATAGAATACATACTTTCAAAACATTTAATTTTCTTTTTAAAACGTCTCAACTCATTGTGTTCACACGTCAGAACATACAAATTAATTACTAAAATTTATAACACATCATACTCCTCATCTTAATTCAATCTCAATCATCATCAAACATCAAGGCACGAAATTACACGTGACAACATCAACATCACAATGTACTCAATTCCTCATCAATTTTACACCTACTCGTCAAATCTCAACAATACTAAAAACACCCAACGGCAAACAAACAAAATTCACCACAAAGTCTTCATCGAAAATCGACGAGAGACACAGAAAACACACCAAGCAACACATTACAGTCATACACAGAGTACTCAGAGTAAACACACACATAGCAGCAATAAGACACTAAGCAGCGTCAGTATCAACAATAGCAGTCATACCGTCTGACCAGTTTAGCTAATCACTGCAACACAAATTATGGCTAGAACGAGTACCAAGACTCGAGAGATAGCTAGACTCCACACTGGACAACTTGGCCGGACAGACCGAACTGCTCTGATACCACTAATGTAACACCCCTTTTCTACCCGGTAATTTGTTTAATAAAAATATCAGAGTTTTCAAAATTTATTTACATCACAAGGGATGTCACACTTACTTCGCTAAAACGTCACACTTCAAATAACTCGCTTTTCAAAAACAGTCTTATAATAACTTCAAAGCGTCATTATCAGTTAAAATACAACTTCACATCGTGGATTCAACAGTTTAATCATAAAAAGCATTACAACTATGCCAGGCTTGCAATACTAAAATCCGATCACCACAACATGTCATAAAGGACTTAAACAACATTCATCCCCCTCCCTAGTGTTACATATCAGAGCATGACGACTCGACTCAAGAGGTGAAGCTAAAGGCCTTCACTAAGAATCACCTGCACGTTACCAACATGGGGGGCAACATTCAAACAGGAAAGGGTGAGCATCATTTCAGTCTATATAATAGAAAACATGATAAGTACTATTCATAGGATACGCACTAGAACAATCAGCATCCAAAACACCAAATATTCACATCATAGTCATCACTTACGTCATTTACAATAACTCACTCCATGTCATGTAGATTTATGAAATGCAACCCACTCGCGGGTATATGCATGAAGGTACCTTTTCACAAAACGTCGCTTAGCCACTCAGGCCTCATCATCTCTTAGCCACTCAGGCCTCAAAACATCACTGGGTTTTATGCATATGGGCATGAGACTCTATGACATGCACCACTCACTTCACAAAATCACACAATTACTCAGATCACAGTCAACAATGTGACCCATCACTTACCTGTTTGCTCGCACGGAGCGCAGCACCTGTCAAATTCATAATCATCACACAACATCACTAGGCCACTTAGACCTTAACATCACTTAGCCACTCAGGCCCCAAATGTCACTTACACATAAACATCATTTAACTCAAACATTAGCCACTGAGGGCAAAACGTCATTTGACTAACCACCAAGGGCATCCTCGTCATTTACACATCATTATCATTAACTTTGGCCACTAGGGGCAAAACCGTCATTTGACTAGCCACCAAGGGCATCCTCGTCATTTACACATCATTATCATTAACTTTGGCCACTAGGGGCAAAACGGTCATTTTGACACCACCATGTTAAAACTGTTGTTTATACACCAAAAGGGATCTTTAAAGAGTCCCACGTCATTCTTCAATGTCACTGGGACGATCACCGGGGACAGCCACTTGGGCGCCCACAAACAGTCAGAAAATAACAACTTTTCATTTTAAAAATTGAACCCACAAATAGACAACGTAAAAAGCTTCACGGCACTTTTCGAATCGTTCAAAACGGACGTCTGAGTCAAAAGTTATGATAAAAACAATTTTGGAAAAATTAGGCAACATCCTGGGAACAGGCGCCTTAGGCGCCCAGGCAACACAGGCACCCAGCGCCCAGGCGCGCAACAGCGCAACACAACCCAGCGCCACAGGCGCTCAGCGCCCAGGCGCGCACAACGCACAACACAGACACAACACGGGCGCCTAGCGCCCAGGCGCGCCCCCACGCGCAACAACAACACAGCACAGGCGCCCAGCGCCCAGCATAGGCGCCCAGCGCCCAGAAACCAGCAACCAACCCAGAATTTTTGCCAAAACGCTTTTTAACCCTGAAAATTGTTTTCTTAACAATTTTAATTTATAAAAACTCAACATTTTCCAGCCACCAAAATTACACTCATTTTAATTAATTCCTCCAAAAATTCAATTGAGCATTGTTTTCCCTATCCCCTTGGCGCCCTAGGCGCCTACACACCATCCCTCAAATTTTGCGAACAACACAAGCACAATCCCACACTACAATTCGCACACATATATATAGGAAAACTCAACCATTCACTTCGCTTATATATGTACACATAATAACCAATACCACAATGCATCAAGAAACATCAAGAACTCATGTATCCCTCAATTCGCATACATATATATATAAAAACCAACATCAACAATGCATCAAGAGCATCAAGAACGAAAGAACATCAAAACGCAAGGGACTTCAAAACGCAAGAGCATCAAGAAAACGTACGATTCTAATACAAGCCCTAGATCTAGAACTCATCATAGGAATTATTAGATAGAATGATAGAGCTCCCCTAACCTTTTCAAGAAGAATTCGATGCCTAGGATGCAGTCACCTACAGATCCACAGCCACAACGGAGATCCTTCCTTTGAACTTCGAACCCTCTTCTCCTTCCTCCCTTGGCCGCCTTGCTCTTTTCTTTCTCACGCTATCCTCTCCTTCTCTTGCTCTCTCTCGAAATTTCGCATACAATAAGCTAACAACCCTAACCCCAAACACTACTCCACTTCGCATATGACAAGAATAATGGGCTTGGGCTTCTCACTTAGGCCCAAGTCCATTTGGTTTGGCACCTCCATCTTCTAATACCCCCTACACATTTTAATATAATTCCTAATAATTAAATTATACCCACTTAATTAATTTAAATTCCTAAATACTTAATTAAATAATTTAATTAAATATTTAGGGTGTTACAACTCTCCCCCACTTAGAATATTTTCGTCCTCGAAAATTTACTCCCACTCACGAAACGAAACCCAATCTTCTTGTCACTTCCAACCATCCCCGTCCATCACCCTTCTCCACCTTGCTACTCTTAATTAGATGTTCTAATCTGAAGGTCATCAAAGTCACACTCAACTACTCAAACACCGTGACACTTCACTCAGGCAACCACACCTCATTATCACTCACCTCTACAACTACCTCGGTTACATCTACTTCGGTTCTCCATCATTCTCCTTGCCACTCATACGCTGCACTTAGGCACTTTATGCTTCAACCACACTAACTTCTACATACATTGATAACACTGCAACACTGCACTTCGTCCCATTTATACTTCGATTTCCATATACTTTGACAACACCACACGTCGACTCCCATTCATTTCGACCCACTTATAGTCAGGTAACCACATCTCGGCTCTTATGTCACCCTACACATCTAACCTTCATCCCTTCTTGCTTCTTTGGTCCTCTCACACTATGATCGAACTTAGCTACGACTACAACACCCATTCACTTGAAATTGGCGCGACACCCATTAAAGTACTTCAACGAAAGTGACAACACCAACCACGGCATCTTTTCGCTGAGAGTTCCTCAACTCCCATTTCCCCCCCTAGGTCCTTCATAGGACCGACTCATCAACAACACATCATAACTTCACCAAAGTGAAGCACACACCACATCAATCACATCAATCACAATTAATTACGCGACTCCCTAGTCAATAAAGGACTAAGTCAACGTACATAGGGACCAAACAGCACATAAAATAAAATAACACATAATAATAATAATAAAAGAAAAATCAAGACAGCAACCTCTCACAATACAGTAACAGTACTAAGGAAAATAGGAAGACAGCCCTTTTCAAAATTTACGAAACGGCCCACTTGATTCAGAAAACATCATTTTAATTTTAAGAACTCGGCACTTTAAATTATTAAGAGAACAACACGTTATATTTGAGTGAAAAACAGCAGCAAATACGGCAACTTTAACGACATAAAAAAAAATGGCACACTATTAATCTCAAAATAAAACAGCATCTTTAAACAATATAAAAACAGCGCACTATTATTTTCAAAACGAAACAGCAACTGTAAACAATATAACCAACTCTTTAACTTTGGGAAAAGCACGTCAATCTTTGTAAACGTCCTCGTAAAATTTTTGGGTAAACAGTGTGAAAACAACCGCATCGTTTGAGTAAAACGGCAACAGCAAGACCAAGAAGAACAACAACAACAACAATAAGGTGTAAACAGTGGTCTTTTAGCGCGCAACAACAGCAAAACACGGAGTGAAAATAATACTTCTTTTTAGCGCGCAACGGCAGTGGAAACAGCACGTTTACAACATAAAAATAGCGCTTCATTTTCGTAAAACAGCAATACGATTATTCCATAAAAACAGCAACTCATTTCACAGAAATAAACCGCAACACAGCAACTCATTTTTAAGCAAACCGCAGCATTCTTATTTTGAAAGACAGCAAGACAGCAACTCTTCACAGCATAAAAACAGCCCCCTCTTATTTTCAAAAGCAAGACAACAACTTTGAACAATATAAGACAGCACACTATTCATTTTTAAAAAAAATAGAACAGCGACCTAAAACACTGTCAAACAGCACATCATTTATCTTAAATACAATTGTAACTTTGATTCCTTTGAAAACATCAGATCCAATTATCAACTCTACGAACCAGTATCAATTCAATTCAATTCGATTCAATTTAGTCATCACTTTATATTTTAGAAAAATACCCTCTTTTCTTTTAGAAAATACCACGTTTCAAATGGAGAAAACATCACATTTTAAGCTGAGGAAAAACAGCACCTACAAAAACAGCGCTTAAAACAAGACTGCACATAGAAACGGCATGCAAAACCGAGTGAATAACAGCAACCCCTTTACTTGTAAATACAGTAGCTCATATATCTAATTTAAACAATGAAGCGGCAACACCTTTTCAACATAAAAACAGCTCACTATTATTTTCAAAAACAAACAGCACTTTAAACAATATAAAAACAACACACCATTGTCTCCAAACAAAACGGCAACTCGAAACAGTGTAAAAACAGTACACTATTTATTTTTAAAACAAAACAGCAACACATACACACAATTAGAATTTGGCGCCTATACACCCGTGGGGATGTATAGAATACATACTTTCAAAACATTTAATTTTCTTTTTAAAACGTCTCAACTCATTGTGTTCACACGTCAGAACATACAAATTAATTACTAAAATTTATAACACATCATACTCCTCATCTTAATTCAATCTCAATCATCATCAAACATCAAGGCACGAAATTACACGTGACAACATCAACATCACAATGTACTCAATTCCTCATCAATTTTACACCTACTCGTCAAATCTCAACAATACTAAAAACACCCAACGGCAAACAAACAAAATTCACCACAAAGTCTTCATCGAAAATCGACGAGAGACACAGAAAACACACCAAGCAACACATTACAGTCATACACAGAGTACTCAGAGTAAACACACACATAGCAGCAATAAGACACTAAGCAGCGTCAGTATCAACAATAGCAGTCATACCGTCTGACCAGTTTAGCTAATCACTGCAACACAAATTATGGCTAGAACGAGTACCAAGACTCGAGAGATAGCTAGACTCCACACTGGACAACTTGGCCGGACAGACCGAACTGCTCTGATACCACTAATGTAACACCCCTTTTCTACCCGGTAATTTGTTTAATAAAAATATCAGAGTTTTCAAAATTTATTTACATCACAAGGGATGTCACACTTACTTCGCTAAAACGTCACACTTCAAATAACTCGCTTTTCAAAAACAGTCTTATAATAACTTCAAAGCGTCATTATCAGTTAAAATACAACTTCACATCGTGGATTCAACAGTTTAATCATAAAAAGCATTACAACTATGCCAGGCTTGCAATACTAAAATCCGATCACCACAACATGTCATAAAGGACTTAAACAACATTCATCCCCCTCCCTAGTGTTACATATCAGAGCATGACGACTCGACTCAAGAGGTGAAGCTAAAGGCCTTCACTAAGAATCACCTGCACGTTACCAACATGGGAGGCAACATTCAAACAGGAAAGGGTGAGCATCATTTCAGTCTATATAATAGAAAACATGATAAGTACTATTCATAGGATACGCACTAGAACAATCAGCATCCAAAACACCATATATTCACATCATAGTCATCACTTACGTCATTTACAATAACTCACTCCATGTCATGTAGATTTATGAAATGCAACCCACTCGCGGGTATATGCATGAAGGTACCTTTTCACAAAACGTCGCTTAGCCACTCAGGCCTCATCATCTCTTAGCCACTCAGGCCTCAAAACATCACTGGGTTTTATGCATATGGGCATGAGACTCTATGACATGCACCACTCACTTCACAAAATCACACAATTACTCAGATCACAGTCAACAATGTGACCCATCACTTACCTGTTTGCTCGCACGGAGCGCAGCACCTGTCAAATTCATAATCATCACACAACATCACTAGGCCACTTAGACCTTAACATCACTTAGCCACTCAGGCCCCAAATGTCACTTACACATAAACATCATTTAACTCAAACATTAGCCACTGAGGGCAAAACGTCATTTGACTAACCACCAAGGGCATCCTCGTCATTTACACATCATTATCATTAACTTTGGCCACTAGGGGCAAAACCGTCATTTGACTAGCCACCAAGGGCATCCTCGTCATTTACACATCATTATCATTAACTTTGGCCACTAGGGTCAAAACGGTCATTTTGACACCACCATGTTAAAACTGTTGTTTATACACCAAAAGGGATCTTTAAAGAGTCCCACGTCATTCTTCAATGTCACTGGGACGATCACCGGGGACAGCCACTTGGGCGCCCACAAACAGTCAGAAAATAACAACTTTTCATTTTAAAAATTGAACCCACAAATAGACAACGTAAAAAGCTTCACGGCACTTTTCGAATCGTTCAAAACGGACGTCTGAGTCAAAAGTTATGATAAAAACAATTTTGGAAAAATTAGGCAACATCCTGGGAACAGGCGCCTTAGGCGCCCAGGCAACACAGGCACCCAGCGCCCAGGCGCGCAACAGCGCAACACAACCCAGCGCCACAGGCGCTCAGCGCCCAGGCGCGCACAACGCACAACACAGACACAACACGGGCGCCTAGCGCCCAGGCGCGCCCCCACGCGCAACAACAACACAGCACAGGCGCCCAGCGCCCAGCATAGGCGCCCAGCGCCCAGAAACCAGCAACCAACCCAGAATTTTTGCCAAAACGCTTTTTAACCCTGAAAATTGTTTTCTTAACAATTTTAATTTATAAAAACTCAACATTTTCCAGCCACCAAAATTACACTCATTTTAATTAATTCCTCCAAAAATTCAATTGAGCATTGTTTTCCCTATCCCCTTGGCGCCCTAGGCGCCTACACACCATCCCTCAAATTTTGCGAACAACACAAGCACAATCCCACACTACAATTCGCACACATATATATAGGAAAACTCAACCATTCACTTCGCTTATATATGTACACATAATAACCAATACCACAATGCATCAAGAAACATCAAGAACTCATGTATCCCTCAATTCGCATACATATATATATATATAAAAACCAACATCAACAATGCATCAAGAGCATCAAGAACGCAAGAACATCAAAACGCAAGGGACTTCAAAACGCAAGAGCATCAAGAAAACGTACGATTCTAATACAAGCCCTAGATCTAGAACTCATCATAGGAATTATTAGATAGAATGATAGAGCTCCCCTAACCTTTTCAAGAAGAATTCGATGCCTAGGATGCAGTCACCTACAGATCCACAGCCACAACGGAGATCCTTCCTTTGAACTTCGAACCCTCTTCTCCTTCCTCCCTTGGCCGCCTTGCTCTTTTCTTTCTCACGCTATCCTCTCCTTCTCTTGCTCTCTCTCGAAATTTCGCATACAATAAGCTAACAACCCTAACCCCAAACACTACTCCACTTCGCATATGACAAGAATAATGGGCTTGGGCTTCTCACTTAGGCCCAAGTCCATTTGGTTTGGCACCTCCATCTTCTAATACCCCCTACACATTTTAATATAATTCCTAATAATTAAATTATACCCACTTAATTAATTTAAATTCCTAAATACTTAATTAAATAATTTAATTAAATATTTAGGGTGTTACACTTACTTGGTGAAATTGAGAATCATGGTGACATTTGAATCATATACATATAATTGAGTATTTGGTGATTTTAAATTGGTGATTGAAAATAGAAAATTCTGTTTTTTAGAAGCTCCTAGGCGCCTTGGGCGCCATATGTGTGTTGCTGAAATTCTGTGTTGTGCGCCATAGTCATGGGCGCCAAGTGCCCAGCAGTGTGCTGCGCCAGTTTTCCAGAATTCTGTTGCCCTGTGTTGCCAATCTGTGTCACTGTGTTGCTGTGCCTGTTGCCCCTGTGTTGCCATTCTGTGTCACTGTGCTGCCAGTTTGGGCGCTTGTTGCTTGAGTCATGGGCGCCAAGGGCCCCAATGTCTTGGTGATAGTTTTGTAAAAATTGTTTTTAGGTTTTCATATTCAGGTAAAATGGCTCATGAAAAATGATTTTGGGCAACAAAAGAGTTGAGTTGCGTATTTTCACTAGGTGCCTAGTGCATGGGCGCCAAAAATGATGTTCAGTTTTTGGTGAAATTTTTATTGGGTCTTCATGTTCTGGGCAATTGGCTCGTGTAAAATCAAATTCGAAGAAAAATGAGTTTTGTTGCATCATGGCCTTAGGCGCCTAGTGCCTGGGCGCCGTGTGCTGTGCTGGGCGCAATGCGCCTGTGCGCGCACTGTTTCCTGGGCGCCTAGCGCCTGTGCGCGTGTTGTTCCTGGGCGCCAAGCGCCTATGCGCCTGTGCGTGTTGCCTCTCCTGGGCGCCAGCGCCCATGCGCCAAGTTTTTTTGTGTTGCTCCTGGGCGCCCAGTGCCCTGTGCCAAGTTCTGTGTTGCCCCTGGGCGCCCAGCGCCCATGCGCCAGTTTCCAGGATGTCTAAATATTTTTCCTATTTTGTTTTTAATGTAACTTTTGACTCGGTTATCCAAATTTAACGGTTCAAAATGCGTTTCGAAGCTAATTTCAGTGTCTATCCAATGGTCTCAATTTTATGCAAAAATAAATTATTTTACTGGTGTTTCTGGGCTGATGGTGTTCAAGTGTCCAAATGGCTATTTTTACCCACTTTCCCTATGTCGTGTCAATGTCCTAAGTTGGTCCTTTTGAATTGGTGTTGGTGTGAGTGGTGAGCTGTATTGGTGAGTGTGATGAGGTGAGATTGGTGAGCAGAGGCTTCGGCCTAATTTTAATTTGGTGAGTTGATTAATGTACTATGGTGATATTATGAATTTAAAATGGTGAATTGATTGGACTTGGTGTGTTGTGATGCATTCCCATAGCATCTCATGAAACATGTGCATTATTGGTGAGCAGAGGCTACGGCCTAATTTAATTTGGTGAGCAGAGGCTACGGCCTATTTGTATTTGGTGACGGATCCGACATGCATGTACCCGTGGAGTTTTGGGTTGCATTACATGCATAATCATATATTGTATAGTGCTGCTTGGAAATAGAATGCTGATGTGATTGTTTCCATTGTTGCGAATTGGTGTGCCTGGTTTCCTTTTTCCTATGCAGTGCTTAATTCCCATATGTTATTAATTATGAAAAGAGACTCACCCTACTGCTTTTATGTTGCTTCTTATGTCGGCAACGTGCAGGTAATAACGAGTGAAGGATTCCTTTATGCCTTCGTCTGGTAGGAAGTGTCACGCTCTGATACGTAGCACCAGGGGGGGGGGGTGTCCTATGTCTATGCATTATTTTTCTTAAAACTGTTAGATTTTATTGGTGATGTATTGGTTTTAAATTTTAGAACTCATTGTTATTCCGCTGCTGGTGGTGATTGGATTTAGTTGATGCGAACTAAACTTTTTCTTATGGTGTTATGTATCTTGATTTTTATGGAGTAAGTGTAGCACTCACTTTAATTGTTTTCAAAAAAAAAAAAGAAGAGACTCTGATTTTATTTAAAAGTGAGGTTATTAGAAAAGGGGTGTTACATTAGTGGTATCAGAGCAGTTCGGTCTGTCCGGCCAAGTTGTCCAGTCATAGTGTCAACTGACAACGGTGTGTTGTCAGTTATATCTAACTGTTGTTGTTGTAGCAAGTGAGTTGAGATGGCTGGGAGGATCGATGCTGCCGCCGCTGTTGTTGGGCTGCTGCTGAATGTTGCAAGAAGTTGAATCTTGTTTTGCCTGTTATGAATGGAGAGATGGTAGTCGATACTCCTGCGAAGGGGTCGGTGATTATGTCTCAGGTGTTCTCAGTGTCCCGTGTCGATCTTCGGCAGGGACTTTATTGTGAATTTTGTTTGCTTGCCGTTGAGAGGTCTGGATGTAATCTTGGGCATGGACTGGTTAGAGAATAACCACGTCCATATCAACTGTCGTAGCAAGTCGGTCAGTTTCGGGGAAGAAGATTCTGTTTTGGTATCTGCTGGTCAGTTGAAGAAGTTGAAGAAAGAAGGAGTTCAACTATTTGCGTTGATGGCATCGTTGTCTGCTGAGAATCAGGCAATCATTGAAAGGGTTCAGGTAGTGTGTGAATTTCCCGAAGTGTTCCCGGATGAAATTCCAAGTGTTCCGCCAGAGAGGGAGGTTGAGTTTGCTATTGATCTCATACCTGGTACTAGGCCTGTGTCTATGGCACCGTACCGAATGTCAGCCTCAGAGTTGTCTGAATTGAAAAAGCAATTAGAAGATCTACTTGAGAAGAAATTTGTAAGGCCAAGTGTGTCACCGTGGGGTGCTCCGGTATTGTTAGTGAAAAAGAAGGACGGGAGTATGAGACTTTGTGTCGATTATAGGCAATTGAACAAAGTGACAATAAAGAACAGGTATCCGCTTCCCAGAATTGATGATCTGATGGACCAGTTGGTAGGTGCTAAGGTGTTTAGTAAAATCGATTTGAGATCGGGTTACCACCAGATCAAGGTAAAGGATGAAGACATTCAGAAAACCGCTTTCAGAACGAGATATGGGCACTATGAGTATTCTGTTATGCCGTTTGGTGTTACCAACGCGCCGGGTGTGTTTATGGAGTACATGAATCGTACCTTCCATAGTTACTTGGATCGATTTGTAGTTGTGTTTATTGACGACATTCTGGTGTATTCTAAAACAGAAGAGGAGCACGCAGAACATTTGAGGTTAGTGCTAGAAGTGTTGAAAGAAAAGAAATTGTATGCAAAATTGTCTAAGTGTGAGTTCTGGCTGAATGAAGTAGGTTTCCTTGGTCATATTATCTCTGGTAATGGTATAGCTGTGGACCCAGCCAAGGTTGATGCTGTGTCCCAATGGGAGAGCCCGAAGTCAGTTACAGAGATTAGAAGCTTTTTGGGATTAGCTGGTTATTACAGGAGATTTATTGAAGGTTTCTCGAGGTTGGCACTTCCGTTGACTCAATTGACATGTAAAGGAAAAGCTTTTGTGTGGGATGCTCGCTGCGAGGAGAGCTTCAATGAGTTGAAAAAGAGGTTGACTACATCGCCCGTTTTGACCTTGCCTGTTCCGGATCAACCGTTTGTAGTATATTGCGATGCTTCCAAGATGGGTTTGGGAGGTGTATTGATGCAAGAGGGTAAGGTAGTAGCTTATGCGTCCAGACAGTTGAGGACCCATGAGAAGAGCTACCCTACTCATGATTTAGAGCTAGCTGCAATTGTGTTTGTGCTGAAAATTTGGAGGCACTATCTGTATGGTACCAGATTCGAAGTGTTTAGTGACCATAAGAGTCTGAAATACTTGTTCGATCAGAAGGAGCTAAATATGAGGCAGAGACGTTGGCTAGAATTGCTGAAGGATTATGATTTCGGCTTGAACTATCACCCCGACAAAGCTAATGTCGTGGCTGATGCTTTAAGTCGGAAGAGTTTGCATATGTCGGCTATGATGGTGAAAGAGTTAGAGTTGATTGAGCAGTTTCGGGACATGAATCTGGTTTGTGAAGTGACACCGCAGAGTGGCAGATTGGGGATGTTGAAGATCGGCAATGAATTTTTGGTTAGTGTTCGAGAAGCCCAAAAGTCAGATGTGAAGTTGGTAGACCTGTTAGTTGTGAATGATCAAGATGTGGATGGAGATTTCAAGTTAGATTCCCAAGGTGTATTGAGATTCAGAGATAGGATCTGCATTCCTGACGATGCCGAGATGAAGAGAATGATTCTTGAGGAGAGCCATAGGAGCAAGTTGAGTATTCATCCCGGGGCTACGAAAATGTACCAAGATTTGAAGAAAATGTTCTGGTGGCCTGGTATGAAGAAGGATGTGGCACAGTTTGTGTATTGTTGTCTGACTTGTCAGAAATCTAAGATTGAGCATCAGAAGCCTGCGGGGTTGATGCAACCATTGGAGATTCCGGAATGGAAATGGGATAGCATTTCCATGGATTTTGTAACTGGTTTGCCAAATACAGTGAGAGGGTTTGATGCTATATGGGTGGTTGTGGACAGGTTGTCTAAGTCTGCTCATTTCTTACCAATTAATATGACTTATCCAGTTCCAAAGTTGGCAGAAATCTACCTCAAGACTATTGTGAAGTTGCATGGCGTTCCGCTTAGTATTGTGTCTGATAGAGATCCGAGATTCACATCTGAATTTTGGAAAAGCTTGCAAGAAGCTTTGGGTTCTAAGTTGAGGTTGAGCTCCGCTTATCATCCGCAGACAGATGGTCAGACGAAGAGGACTATTCAGTCGTTAGAGGACTTGTTGAGAGCATGTGTTCTTGAGCAGGGAGGTTCATGGGATTCTCATCTTTCGTTGATAGAGTTCACCTATAACAACAGTTTTCACTCTAGTATTGGTATGGCACCGTTTGAGGCGTTGTATGGTCGGAGATGTAGGACTCCGTTGTGTTGGTATGAATCTGGGGAGAGTGCAGTGTTGGGGCCTGAGATTGTGCGAGAAACAACTGAGAAGGTAAAATTAATCCGTGAGAAGATGAAAGCGTCGCAGAGTCGGCAAAAGAGCTATCATGATAAGAGAAGGAAGGATTTGGAGTTTCAGGCCGGTGATCATGTGTTCCTGAGAGTCACTCCGGTAACTGGTGTTGGGCGTGCCTTGAAATCTAAGAAGTTAACTCCCCGTTTCATTGGTCCGTATCAGATTACGGAGAGGGTGGGAAGTGTTGCCTATAGGGTGGCCTTGCCGCCTAATCTTTCGAACTTGCATGACGTGTTTCACGTGTCACAACTTCGAAAGTATGTTCCGGACCCGTCTCATGTGATTCAGATGGATGAAGTAGAGGTGCGGGATAATCTCACCGTGGAGACTATGCCTGTGCGGATTGAGGATAGAGAAGTGAAGACTCTGAGAGGGAAAGAAATTCTTTTGGTGAAAGTGGTTTGGTTAGGAGCTGCTGGTGAGAGCATGACTTGGGAGCTGGAGAGTAAGATGCGGGAAGCATATCCGGAGTTGTTTGATTCAGGTAATTTCGAGGACGAAATATTCTAAGTGGGGGAGAGTTGTAACGCCCCAAAATAATTTAATTATTTATTTAATTAAGTTATTTAAGGCTTACAATATTTATTTAATTTAATTAAATAATTCAAGGTTTAATTATTTTATTTTGTTTATTAGGAGGTGTTGTCACGGATTGAGTGGTGCGGGCAAGGGCCCGTGATCCACAATTAGGCCCGTGGCCCATTTCCTTGTCAAGTATTCGACTTCCAAGGGGGTCTAGGGGTTAGTTTGCATTTTGTTACTCTATTGGAAAAATAAGAAAAGAAGCGAAAAAGAGAGAGAGTGAGAAGAGGAGGGTTGCGAAAGGAAGAGGAGAAGAAGAAGAGAAGGCGAAGCACTTAGGAAAGAGGAGGAGGCTCGTTGGTGACTTGCATTCTTCCCTTGGAGCTTGGCTAGCAATTCGACTTCCATAAGGTTAGGGGGTCCTCTTTTTGTGCTTAATAATCTATGCGAATTGTGATTGCTTAGGGTTAGGGTTCTAGGTTAGTTCTATGAATGATTTGTGATGCTAATGATAAATTCATAATATTGTGATGCTTGATGATTGAATTGCTATGTTGAAAATCGCATGATTGATGATGAATTGTTGCTAAATGCGAATTGGAGACCATATGTTTGAATATATGATTGTTTGGTGCTTACTTGGTGAAATTGAGAATCATGGTGACATTTGAATCATATACATATAATTGAGTATTTGGTGATTTTAAATTGGTGATTGAAAATAGAAAATTCTGTTTTTTAGAAGCTCCTAGGCGCCTTGGGCGCCATATGTGTGTTGCTGAAATTCTGTGTTGTGCGCCATAGTCATGGGCGCCAAGTGCCCAGCAGTGTGCTGCACCAGTTTTCCAGAATTCTGTTGCCCTGTGTTGCCAATCTGTGTCACTGTGTTGCTGTGCCTGTTGCCCCTGTGTTGCCATTCTGTGTCACTGTGCTGCCAGTTTGGGCGCTTGTTGCTTGAGTCATGGGCGCCAAGGGCCCCAATGTCTTGGTGATAGTTTTGTAAAAATTGTTTTTAGGTTTTCATATTCAGGTAAAATGGCTCATGAAAAATGATTTTGGGCAACAAAAGAGTTGAGTTGCGTATTTTCACTAGGTGCCTAGTGCATGGGCGCCAAAAATGATGTTCAGTTTTTGGTGAAATTTTTATTGGGTCTTCATGTTCTGGGCAATTGGCTCGTGTAAAATCAAATTCGAAGAAAAATGAGTTTTGTTGCATCATGGCCTTAGGCGCCTAGTGCCTGGGCGCCGTGTGCTGTGCTGGGCGCAATGCGCATGTGCGCGCACTGTTTCCTGGGCGCCTAGCGCCTGTGCGCGTGTTGTTCCTGGGCGCCAAGCGCCTATGCGCCTGTGCGTGTTGCCTCTCCTGGGCGCCAGCGCCCATGCGCCAAGTTTTTTTGTGTTGCTCCTGGGCGCCCAGTGCCCTGCGCCAAGTTCTGTGTTGCCCCTGGGCGCCCAGCGCCCATGCGCCAGTTTCCAGGATGTCTAAATATTTTTCCTATTTTGTTTTTAATGTAACTTTTGACTCGGTTATCCAAATTTAACGGTTCAAAATGCGTTTCGAAGCTAATTTCAGTGTCTATCCAATGGTCTCAATTTTATGCAAAAATAAATTATTTTACTGGTGTTTCTGGGCTGATGGTGTTCAAGTGTCCAAATGGCTATTTTTACCCACTTTCCCTATGTCGTGTCAATGTCCTAAGTTGGTCCTTTTGAATTGGTGTTGGTGTGAGTGGTGAGCTGTATTGGTGAGTGTGATGAGGTGAGATTGGTGAGCAGAGGCTTCGGCCTAATTTTAATTTGGTGAGTTGATTAATGTACTATGGTGATATTATGAATTTAAAATGGTGAATTGATTGGACTTGGTGTGTTGTGATGCATTCCCATAGCATCTCATGAAACATGTGCATTATTGGTGAGCAGAGGCTACGGCCTAATTTAATTTGGTGAGCAGAGGCTACGGCCTATTTGTATTTGGTGACGGATCCGACATGCATGTACCCGTGGAGTTTTGGGTTGCATTACATGCATAATCATATATTGTATAGTGCTGCTTGGAAATAGAATGCTGATGTGATTGTTTCCATTGTTGCGAATTGGTGTGCCTGGTTTCCTTTTTCCTATGCAGTGCTTAATTCCCATATGTTATTAATTATGAAAAGAGACTCACCCTACTGCTTTTATGTTGCTTCTTATGTCGGCAACGTGCAGGTAATAACGAGTGAAGGATTCCTTTATGCCTTCGTCTGGTAGGAAGTGTCACGCTCTGATACGTAGCACCAGGGGGGGTGTCCTATGTCTATGCATTATTTTTCTTAAAACTGTTAGATTTTATTGGTGATGTATTGGTTTTAAATTTTAGAACTCATTGTTATTCCGCTGCTGGTGGTGATTGGATTTAGTTGATGCGAACTAAACTTTTTCTTATGGTGTTATGTATCTTGATTTTTATGGAGTAAGTGTAGCACTCACTTTAATTGTTTTCAAAAAAAAAAAAAGAAGAGACTCTGATTTTATTAAAAAGTGAGGTTATTAGAAAAGGGGTGTTACAAAAGCCATAATGTCCTCATCTGGGAAATCACACTGCATCGACTGGTAATCTTCAATAGGCTGATGTGCCAAGTACTCAGCTAGCGCACTACCTTTGATGGCCTTTTGAGTGACATAAAGAAGATCATATTCTGACAACTGCATCTGCCATCTGGCAATTCTTCCTGTAAGCGCAGGCTTCTCGAAGATATACTTGATAGGATCCATCTTTGACACCAACCAAGTGGTGTGACTTAACATGTATTGCCTCAAGCGATGAGCAGCCCAAGCCAAGGCGCAACAAGTCTTTTCTAGTAACGAATACCTCGTCTCACAATCGGTGGACTTCTTGCTCAGATAATAAATTGCGTGCTCTTTCTTGCCAGTTTCGTCATGTTGTCCTAACACACAACCCATTGAATTTTCTAGCACGGTCAGGTACAGGATCAAAGGTCTGCCATGCACCGGAGGCATTAAAATAGGCGGATCTTGCAGGTACTTCTTAATCTTCTCAAAAGCTTCTTGGCAATCATCATTCCACTTAGTCTCTTGATTCTTGCACAGCAATTTGAAAATCGGCTCACATGTAGCAGTTAGCTGGAAGATAAACCTGGAAATGTAGTTCAGTCTTTCGAGAAAACCCCGAATTTCTTTTTCTGTCTTAGGAGCAGGCATCTCGAGAATTGCACGCACTTTGTCTGGGTCAACCTTTATCCCCTTTTGACTGACAATAAACCCCAATAGTTTTCCTGATCTCACCCCAAAGGTGCATTTAGCTGGATTTAACCTGAGCTTGAACTTTCTCAACCGTTCAAAGAGCTTCCGCAAATTAACAATGTGCTCTTCATCTGTTCTGGACTTTGCGATCATATCGTCCACGTACACCTCGATCTCTTTGTGCATCATATCGTGGAACAACGTGACCATAGCTCTTTGGTAAGTAGCGCCGGCATTCTTCAACCCAAACGGCATGACCTGATAGCAGAACGTTCCCCAGAGAGTTGTGAAAGTAGTCTTCTCCATATCCTCAGGAGCCATTTTAATCTGATTATACCCTGAATACCCGTCCATGAAGGAGAAAAGGGAGTGCTGTGTTGTGCTGTCTACTAGGACATCAATATGGGGCAAGGGAAAATCGTCTTTGGGACTGGCACGATTCAGGTCTCTGTAATCGACACACATTCTAACTTTTCCATCCTTTTTAGGCACTGGCACAATGTTAGCAACCCACTGTGGATACTTGGCTACGGCTAGGAAACCAGCGTCAAACTGTTTCTTCACTTCGTCTCTGATCTTTAAAGACATCTCAGGCTTCATCCTCCTTAACTTCTGTTTAACCGGAGGGCACTCAGGCTTGACTGGCAGCTTGTGCACCACTATATCGGTATCTAACCCGGGCATATCTTCATACGACCATGCAAAGACATCAATGTAGTCACGCAGGAGTTGAACCAACTTCTCATGCTCACTCTTTTTCATTGAAGTGCCAACCTTGAATTCTTTCTTTTCGCCCTCTGTGCCTAAATTGATGATCTCAATAGTTTCCCCATGTGGCTGAATAACCTTTTCTTCTTGCTCAACCATTCTCATCAATTCCGGAGGAGTTTCCCAGTCATCCTCGACATCCTTCTCAGCTTGATTAACGGGGTAATCAAAATTAACATATGGACCGCTGGCATCATTATTTTCAGAGGTATTCATTTTAGATCTGCATTTGCGGGAATAGAAAAGCAATGAACAAGCAAAAATAGAGACACAAAATGAAGACGCAAAAAGGCTATTTTTATTCATTTGAGAATTCAAAACTACATTTTGTCGATGGATGATATCTAAAAGAAAACATGCATGCCCCTATGAAACTGTCCTAAGGCCTTGGGCAGAGCCAAAGGATTTGTATTACAAAGATCATTACTTTGATATGAAAACAATAGGGAAATCGACGATCTTCCAGTTGCCAATTTCTTCTCCTGCAACACTGCGATGAACCAGGCCCCGACCCTCGCCTTCTTCAACTAACTCTTCCTCGATGACAGCTATCTGATTAGGGATCAGCATGCCAGCACTCCTGAAATTCCGCTTGAGGTCATCTATGGGGACCATCATCAATCTGGGTTCTCTCCCCTGAAACCTAGCCAATCTCTTCTCACGCTTTTCCTCAGCCATTCTTCTCTTATCAGCTGGAGTGGGCCCATAGCCTAACCCACGTCTGTCCTTGTATTCCTGCAGATGTACTGGTGACAGAATTCCTTGCTCAGATCTTCCCAGCCCCTTCCCCATCTAATAGCCACTCTTCAGCATAACCTTTGCTACCATAACATCAGCATTGGACCACTTGGGTACAGGTACTGGGGATTCTCCACTTACGAACACAGCAGTCGCAATTTCTAAGGATTGAAAGGCGGATTCGAGGGATTCCTCTACAGCTTCAATATAATGAGAGGGGACAGGTTTGCTGACTGTGAACTCTTCCTCCCCAGAGACAACTACAAGCTTATCGTCGACTACAAACTTGAGTTTTTGGTGAAGTGTTGAAGGGACAGCGCCTGCTGCATGGATCCAAGGTCTCCCCAAGAGACAGCTGTATGAGGATTCAATATCAATAATCTGAAAAGTCACATAGAACATCTCAGGCCCTATTTGCATTGGAAACTCCATTTCCCCTATGACTTCTTTCTTAGACCCATCAAAGGCCCTGACCAGGGTTGAGCTGGGTTTCATGTAGGAACAATCCACCTCTAACTTGTTCATCGTTGATCTGGGCATAACATTCAATGAGGATCTATTGTCAATGAGAACCCTGGAGAGCGTATATTCACCGCACTTCACTGAGATATGCAACGCCTTATTGTGCCCCTTCCCCTCTGGGGTGAGCTCATCGTCAGTGAAAGTAATGTAATTAGATGCAACGATGTTCCCAACTATACCATCCAACTGATTGACAGTAATATCTTGGGCGACGTGGGCCTCATTCAGTACTTTAACCAAGGCGTCACGGTGGGCTTCTGAGTTTAGTAGTAGGGACATGATGGAAATTTTGGCTGGGGTGTGGTGTAGCTGATCCACCACTTTGTAGTCACTCTGCCGCATTATCTTCAAGAATTCAGCAACCTCTGGGTCTGACACCTTCCTATTTATCACAGGCCCCGGCTCTACATTCTTTCCTTTTCGGATTCTCTCTTCTGCTGCCTTAGAAGGATCCTCTTCCTGAGCTTGGGGAACATACACACGCCCACTTCTAGTTACCCCACTACTTCCTGCAATATTGGTGATGTCAAGAGCAGCTTGAGATCTCGGAGCTGGAATTGGCACACTGCAGCTCCATGGGACATCATTGTTCTTCTGGCTAGGAGCTGGAACTGGGATCACAATAGTCTTTGGTCTCGCCACAGCCGAATTCCGACTGTATGGCACCT
Organism: Astragalus membranaceus; assembly: GCA_039519185.1. Lineage (NCBI taxonomy): Eukaryota > Viridiplantae > Streptophyta > Magnoliopsida > Fabales > Fabaceae > Astragalus > Astragalus membranaceus. The sequence goes on from CM076849.1 coordinate 61,442,063, forward strand.
CGATAGGTCTCTGCACACCTCTACTCCCGTCTGATTGGAAGGTCAGAACATCCTCCTCTCTCCCCTGTATACCCACCTGGATGATGTGGCGATCCATCAGATCCTGTAACACCAACTTGAATGCTTCACATGCTCCCACACAGCTGTCCTTAGTACAAACTCCTTTCTGAACACAACCCATTCTAATAATCCCGCATTCGCACAATTCCGCATGAATGATTTCTAGGGGAGTCTGGATATCTTCTACTGATCTGATTAGGGACTGTTCTTTCATATCCATGATTGCATTAGTGGCATGCTTCCCATGACCAGGCAACGGGTTAGTCGTGATATTTGGACCCTCCTGCTTGAAAGTTATGCCTTTTTTGTCTATCAAGTCTTGCAACACTATCTTGAAGGCTTTGCAGTCCTCCACAACATGCCCAACTGCTCCTTCGTGGAAAGCACAGGTACTATTGGGGTTGTATCCTCTGAAGTAAGGTGGTTGAACAGGTTTCATGGGTCTTGTATTAATGAGCTTATTGGTGATGAGGTAGCTGAACAGGTCTGTGTATGACATGGGAATTGGGTCAAAGGTCGTTCTGTTTTGATAGGTCCTTTGGTGGTTGCTTTGGTTGTTGTTTTGGAATGGATGGGCTGTTTGTGTGGGAGTGGGGACTGGGATGTTGGGTGGCTGGTATGGTGGGCTGATAGTGATGGTATTGGTTTCCCCCTCTTTCTTTTTGGGAAAGCCGGAGAATGGCTTCTTTTGGGAACTTGTGTTACTTGTGGACCCCTGTGCAATCTTTCCACTTCTCAATCCGTTCTCCAATCTCTCTCCCACGATCACCACATCTGAAAAATTGGACGATGCACTACTGATCAGACGATCATAATATAGCGGTGGTAAGGTTTCCATGAACATAGAAACCAATTCTTTGTCTAAAAGAGGAGGTGTGACTTGTGCGGCCAAAGCCCTCCATCGCTGGGCGTACTCCTTGAATGATTCATTTTCCTTCTTGCTCATATTCTGCAGCTGTGTTCGGTCTGGCGCCATGTCCGCATTGTATTGATATTGCTTGAGGAATGCATCTGCTAAATCCTTCCAGCAGCGGACTTGGGATGGCTCTAACTTCATATACCAATTAAGGGATGCCCCAGCAAGGCTATCTTGGAAGCAATGGATTAGCAATTTGTCATCACGGGAGTAGGTAGACATCTTCCTACAATACATCGTCAAGTGACTCTTTGGGCAGGTCGCACCTCTATACTTGTCAAAATCGGGGACCTTGAATTTTGGCGGCAACACCACATTAGGAATAAGGCATAGGTCTCTGGCCTCCCTAGCCCTGGAGCCAAAGCCTTCAATCATTCTTAGTCTTTCTTCTAACATCTGGAACTGCTCTCTGGTCTGTTGGTGCTCAGCGGAATAGACTTGAGGGGAATGACTTACACCATAAGGAGGTGGAGGCATTGAGTGCTGAACCTGAGGGTAAACGAAGTTTCCGGACACAAAGCCTTGAGTCTGTGGAAAGGAAGCTGGCGGTGGAGTGAGGTTCTGAGGAGTAGGCTGAGGTATAACAATTGGATGCGGGATCTGAGCCTGGGGTTCACCAGTCATTCCTTCTGATCCGACAGACGTTGGCTGCACATTCTCAGCTATTGCCACGGGACCAGTTCCCGGGTCAGCTCCTTGATTTGGAGGACTATAACCTAAAGGAAGGCCATAAGGAGGCCACTGAGCAGCTTGAAAGTCATTTCCATTCTTTAATGACAACAGGAGTCTCATCATCTCGCTCATCTATGCCTTCATGGCATTCATTTCATTTCTCAACTCAGGATCACCTTGACTGGAGCTACCAGGAGCTGAATGGTTCTGATTCTGCACCTCGGGGCCTTGGCCTGTTCCATTTCCATTCTCTGAGCCTGAAGCTGGAGGATTCTGATTCTCTGGTTGAGGTTGATCGGGGTCACTTAAGATTGCCATTCCTCTGGCCTGTGAACGTGTCTAATACGGATGTGGTCGCACCAGCTTGCCTTATCTTCTGTTTGAGTTGAAAACATTTTTATAAGCAAAGGAGCAAATTAATGAATGCAATGTAATGCACATGATTTTTTATGTTATTTGTTGTTTATTGCCGGGAATCACAGTGCAACTTGCTCTTGTCGTAGGTGTATATTCAAATACTTTCAAGAACATAACGCGGCTGGGATCAATAAGTGAGATAAACGTACTTCCTTCAAGCATCATATCTTTAATCATTCCAAGAAACAAGATACAATATCCTTAAATGTGCAATACAACGCTTTGAAAAGAAAAACACAACATTCTTTAAGAAAAGAAAAATTACAATTTCCTAGTGAACATTCTAAAAAGGGAAAATTTAAATCTAAAAACCTATTGCCTTCATCTTCTCTTGGTTCTTCTCCTTTTTGCTAGCTGCAGCAGCTTCTCTTGCCCTTTCCATGAGTTCCTCAGTCAGAGACCTGCAGTACTCCACGAATTCATATACTCGCACCGGAGTGTCGTAAGGCAGCATCTCAGCTTCTGCCTTTCTCAACCTCTTGGGAACATCCCTCACCGCCTGGTTAGCCAACCATGCCAATTTGGAGAACTTGTTCTTCCACTGTTGAATTTCTGCCCTCATCTCAACTATGATCTCTTGCTTTTCAATCCTACCCATTAGCTCGAGAAGACGGTATTCCCAGTACTGACTCTCCTCTCTTACCTGTCAGTAAGCATCACTGATGTGCCTCAGATTCCTTCTTAGCTCATCTGAATTTTCTTGCTCCATCCTTAAAGCCTGCTGATACTCTCTAAGGATGTTCTCAATTGCACCTCTATCTTGTCTGATGTACCTTATTTGACTTTCAAGCTCAAACGCCACAGACTGAGACTCTTTCTTGAATTCCTCTAGTGATTCCTTTGCAGCTCTCTCACTTTGCACAGACTTCTTGAACAACTTCCTCCATTCATTTGCTCTAACCATGACCTCACCCACCTTGGCATTCGATTTTTCCAACTCATCTTTGGTGCTTTTCAGATATTCCTTCATTTTTTGATTACTTTCCTCTTCTTTCTTAAGCTTCTTGCTGCTTTCTTTGAGAGCTTCGGCCTTGCGCTCGTTCACGTTCTAACTTTCTCTTCTCAGAAATTACTTTCCCCAACTTATCTTGTATGGCTTTCTTTTCTTCTTCTACCTTGAACAAAGCAGACTTGACCTCACTTAGTTCTTTGAGACTTGGAACGTGAAGCTTTGGGACTTCTTTCCCAACTGACGATGCATTCTGACGAGGTGGGCCAACATTTTGGATTCTTTGGTGAAGCCATTGGTAGAAAGTAACATCACCCGTTTTCTTTGTGATCTCCTCTTTATCCTTGTAAACTACACCCTCCCAAGCCTTTGAAATTTTCTGAAGCAAGCTTTGGTTCTTTGGATCTTCTTTATCGAGAAAGATTGGGGCCAACATGTCTTTAGTGGGTTCGTTCTTCATAGGATACCCAAGCTGTCTGATGGTGAGAGAAGGATTGTAATTGATGCAGCCTTGGGTTCCCATTAAGGGTACATTCTGGAAATTGCCGCACTGGAACAGTATTGAAGGCCTATCTTTCCAACACGGATGATTGAACCAACAGACTTTGAGAGCACTGAGATTCTATAAAGTGTGCACCCATTCTTGTGCACTTCTGGCTTCTACATCACAACACAGGGCATATTCTACTAAGTCCGCAGCTTTCGTCTTATGAGTGACAACATGGTTGAGGAACCAGGTGTAGAGAACATGGAAAGAGCAAGCAACCTTCTTCTTTCCTAACACACGGTGATGAGTGAAGGAATAGTAGGTATCTGCAAGGATTGTTGGTACAGGGTTAATCGGATTTTCTTTACTTATGAATGCTAGAAAAAGCCCAATAGCGGTCTCATCAATGAACCTCTCGACCTGAGGGAAAAGGACGATCCCGAAAATAGTTAGGGCTAACAGCTGCTTGAAAGGACCCCACTTCTTATTCTGGGCATAAAACTTCAATAAACCTTCGAAATAACTTAGCGGGAAACCCCTGATACGGTTCTTCTTTTCCTTCTGAAGCTCTAATTCCTTCACACTGACTTGCAACAACAAAGAAAGTCTCTGGTCTGAATACCGATATTTCTGATATTGGTAAGGTGCTAACTCTGACTTTGAGAACCCCAGAATCTGTTCATACTCCTTGAGAGTTGGTGATAACTGAAAGTCTTTGAAGAGGAAGCATCGAATGTCCGGATCATAGAATCGGCTCAGGGCCATAATAGCACTTTCTTGGACATCTAATTGTAACAATCTGAGGAGGTTACCATAAGCCTTCCCGAATAGATCCCTCTCTTCTGACTCCATCAAGGAAACAAACTCTTTCAAACCCTCTACATCTATTCTCCTGACAACCGGGAACCTTGAATTAAGTACAATCTCGCTTCTTGATCCCATGTTGCTTTATCTTTCCCGCCTAAGACAAGATTCCAAGTTACTTTACAATCCCGGCAAACAGCTTAGATGCGTGACGAATGATTTTCAAAATTGGGTTTTATTTAATGCAGATGATGCAAATGACGTAATGATGCGATGATGCCACGATGCATGATGCAATGATGCTTCTTTTCGTGTTTTTGCAGAAAGAGGATATTTACAGGTGGTGATTTGAAAATTTTCACACTATATGCCACCTCATATAGGCGTTTATTGAAAAGGAAAAGCATATCTTTTTTGATTTTCGAAAATTATGAAGGAAAAATTGATTGAACTGAATGCAACAATGCAGCACACAATTTGGAAAGCTCTTGTGACCTAAAAAGGGGGTAGAACCTATGATCTAAGGCACTTTAGGGATAATCTTCTCATGTAACTCTATTCACACCCTCACAAAGGTCATCAGAGCCACAGTCCCTCTCAAGAAAATCCTCGTAAATGCAGCAAACTGCTAGATACGAAGCATCATGAAAGAGCACAACTCTGATTGAAACTTTCGCGAGTAGCCAAACGGACAAAGGTCCTGATGGGCTCCCACCACTCGAATCCACTCATCCTAAGGTATCCTAACAGACCTGGGTTATGGTCTCTTTCTCTAATCGTATAATCTCAAGGTACAAGTGTGTGTGTGTGCGAAGGGCATTTCCTCAAAACTACCCCACCTGCAAATAAAAATCCAGACAGTCCAGACAATAGCATGTCGTCTACCCTAGGGTTCAATATCATTCGAATACAACTAGCCTAGGGTACCAACAACAAGCACATTACTTACCTCAGAAAGGGAGCTGAGAAGAGGGAAACATGATAAGAGAGGGGAAATGCACGAGGGAACTAAGCATATAAGCAAAGAAGCAACCATCTATTACTTTAAACAAAAGCAAACATAGAAAGAGAAGAAGAAGAATGCACAGGAATGCAACATGAAAGTATGAAAGAGAAGAAAGCATAGAGGCAAAACGAGATATTCAAATCAATCACACAAATCCCACACTTAATTAATTAGGCTTGACCCACTTTTAAAAAAATGTTTTTTCCTTTTTTTTAGTCCCCAGTGGAGTCGCCAGCTGTTGCGCCCGAAAAAGTCCCCGAGGGAGAACCTTCCTCGTTCACAACTTTTCCTAAGACAATGAAGCCGCCACCAATATTTATTAAGGAAAATATTAGGAAAACCTTTTTTGGAAAGCGATTGGTCTTGCGAAACTAGAGAATAGGGTTCGGGGGTCGGTTACGCGCAGGGAAGGTGTCAGCACCCCACACGTCCTCTCTACTGAGAGGGAACCTTTAATTAAATGTGTGGTCTTAGTGTGTTGACTTGAAAATACTTAATTTTGCCTCTCTACTTCTTATTGAAAAATTCTTAATGAAAATCTTTATTTATTATAAAAGAAAAGGGGGGAAAAATGGGTTTTTAAAAAAAAACGCTTGACGGGACATGGCCCGCTCCTATGTATCTCCCGGTGCGATGGAGAACTCAAAGCTACGTAGTTCTTCTTTATCCTGAAAAAAGGTTTTTGTCTTTTATCTTTTTAACGAGTTTTCAAAATAGGACGAGCATTTAGTGAATGATTAAACTAACCAAGGTTATGGGTAATCACTGCTAAGTACTCTTGAAAATGAGAGTCACTACCGCCAGTCAGACGAACAAAGGTTCTGATTGATTATTAGTAGCAACCAGTTTTTTTATTTGCCTTTTTGAAAGTGGTTTTCGAAAGAGATTGATTGGCACGAATGATCAAACTAACAAAGGTTATGAGTGATCATCGCTTGTTGCTCTTCGGGGAAAAAGACATCGCCACCAATGGCTAGACGAACAAAGGTTCTGATTAACCACTAGCGACGATGGGTTGAAAATGATTTTAGAAAGGAAAAGGTTTTTGTTTTTTTTATCTTGTTTAATTGTGAAAATTGAGCTTTCATGATGATCAATTGAGCAAAGGCTCTAAGTGACCACCATTAGCACTCCATTTTTAATAATCATACAAGCAAAGGCTTCGCAAGATTTAGGCATTCATGATGATCAATTGAGCAAAGGCTCCAAGTGATCGCCACTAGTACCTCATTGTTGATAATCATGCAAGCAAAGGCTTCGCAGGACTACTAACAAAGTTTGATTCTTGAAGAGTTTTCGCAATTGGATTGTTTCTTGTTTAGGGAAAAGGAAATCTGTTATTTTGGAAAAAAGGTTTGTGAAAAAATAAGTTTGTTTAGGGGAAAGAAACAAAATTTAAAAAGAGAAACAGGGGGTGTAGTAGTAAAATGGTATGTGCATTTAGAAACAGAGGATTGTGTTAAAAAAAGGGTGGGGTAATCAGCGAGCCAAGTCCATTTTTAGTGGGCTGGACCGAATTAGGAAACGTGGGCTCAAAGGGGGGGGGGGTGTGGTTAGTAAACATAAAAAGGGCCTAGTATAAAAGCTTAAATCAAAACTAAAAACCCTAATTTTTTGTTAACCCTAATCTCCATTCCCTCCACGGCGCCGCACCCACACACGACCCCCTCCCTAATTTTATTTTCTTACGTTCCCTCTCTCTGCAGCTGCGATTCCACCCTTCCAACGGCGCGTCCGCCTCCCTCTCTCACCCTACACGGCGCTGCTCCTTCCCCTCTCAGTCGTCTCACCCTCCCTCTCAACCATGGCTTCACCTTTCTTTCCTCTCACCGACCCTCACCCCCTCTTCTCCTCTACTCCGTCTTCCCTCACCGAAACGACTTCCTTCTCAACGGTATGGTCTTCCTTTTTCCCGATCCAGACTGGTTTCGCGGAGGGGTTGGTTGGTGGTGATTGTGTTCGGATGTATGCCTACGGCGGCGGTGACAACGACAGTTAGGCGGTGGTTTGCGAAGGAGGGAGACCGTGGCTGGGTTGTGGTGGTGGATGACGCGGTTGGGGGCTGTTCGTGGGTGGTGGTGTGGCGAGTTAGCCGCGGTGAGGATGGTGGCTGTTGCGACGGGGGGGATTTCGGTGGTGGTCGTTTGGGGTGCCTTTTCCGGCGACAGTGGTGTTGGGGGAGAGGCGCGAGGACGGCCACGACGGGGTAACAGAGACGCGTAAGTTTCGACTGATTCCGCAGAATGACCACCGTGGACGGCGGTCGGAGTTCACCTCCGGCGGCTCAGGTCAGTGCATCATCCCTTCTCTATTTTTTGTTCTATCTGCATGTTTGCTTTTGTGTTGCTGTGGCTGTCTAGTTTGATTTTTTGTTGTTTAACTAACTCCTTTTTTACACACTGATTTCTCATTTACTAAACTCATCTCTAACAAACTACCAATGACACAATAGTATTACGCTTAAACAGAATGCTAAAAACTAATTCGTTCCTAAAATTTTCCCTTAAAGGAAACCTGGCCTGTATACAACATTGACAGTGAGCCTTAATCGTTTTTAGCAGGACATGAATTTAAACTACTCTATTTTCTTTCGCACGTTCTGTCATATGATTTTGATATGGGCTTAGATAAGACCTAAAAGAACAAAGATTAAGATGCAGAAATCAACCTGTATTCCAGCCTTTGAAATCACTCCTAAGCTGTTTTTTTCTTTTCTGCTACTGCCTCTTAAACTGCTTCTTTCCTTTTTGAACTTGAAAACCTTCCAGTTTCTGCCTTCTATTCTTGCTCTCCTGATTTATCTCTCATTTGAGTGTATCTGTTACTGTTTTTTTGTCTCTGTGTATTAGAATTCTGTGATGAATTCTAATCTTCTCGGCTGTGTGTATTGCTGTGTTTTCTCTGTTTTGTGAATTATTCTGTGTGTTGTGTTTGCTGTGTGTACATTGCTCCCTGTATATTGCTGCCTTTGGTTTTCTTTTCCCTTTTCACTGTTTCTGCTTATTGCATTTATAGGCAAAAAAAGTGGTGTAGGTGTGAGTGCTGAGCAGGGTATCAAAACCCCCCAGGAGACCAGTTTGTTGCTACTGCAGTGGAGCAGAGGAGCAGCAGCTTGCAGTGTGGTGCTTGCCAAAGCTGCCTTGTTGGAGCAAAAATGGAAAGGGTCAAAGAGGATGAAGAAAATAGTATTGGCCTGATTCTTCAAGTGGCAGCAACAGTGCTGCCCCCAGCAGCAGCGCTCCTCCCCCCTTTTTTATTTTGTTTTGTACTGTTTTTTTCAATTAATTTTTGTAAGAAAAGAGTTGACTTCTCTTCTTTTTTTTTGTACTATTCTCCCCTTTTTTTTTAATTTTTGTTTGTATGTGTAACAAAATCAATAAAAAGGGACAGCTGATTTTATTCTACTATTTACTTATTATTATTATTATTATTTTTTATGATAATAAAAGCGGTAGAAATAACGCGCACCGACGCAACCACTCACACGACTCGAAACGAAACGCGCGCTCGCCTTAAGACTAGGAACGCGTACGCGATTTGAATACGCATGCGCGTACGTTATTAAAACCAATTTCATTCTATCCTCACTTTTCTAACAAAACGGTAAAATAACGCGCAGTGACGCAACTACTCACACGTGACTCGCAACCAACACGCGCTCGCGTTATTTATTGTTATTTTTATTATATTTTTTTTTGGACTCTTTTTTTGAAAGTAACGAGCGCCAAACAAAATCGTTGCACGAGAGTGCCAAAGACACTCGCGTTTAGAACAATATGCGAAGCGATAAAATTTTGGGATTTTTCAATTAGTCGGACAAAATTAGGGTATGACAATCACCATCACACCTCCAAGACTAACAAGCTTAAGCTTTACTTCCAAAAAGAGCGAGATGAGTAAGAGTGAGAATGAGAGTGACGAATAGCGAAGTAAAATGTTATGACGAAAAAGCTTTTAATAAACAAAAAACAAAAATAATCTACTATTTTTTTTCCTTAGTAGACTTGAAAGATTTCTTGTGAATTTTTGTGTCAATTTTCTTCTATAGATTTCAATTTGTAGGAAATTTCGCTAAATATTTAAATCCATAGGAAAATCCATAACAAATATCTAAACTTTATACAAATTTTTCGATGAAGTTAAATCAACAAAAACATTATCGTAATTTAACAAAATTTGCAAAAAAATTTACAAAAAATTCCCACAAAATATTTCGACAACAAAATCCACAGCAAATTCATAAATTTCTAGTAGTCATGGTGTGTGGTCATAGGACAACTGAAGAGAAGGGTCAACCTAGGTTGAGTATGTATGGGGCCTTAGAGGTAAAACTTAGCATTACTATGCTAAAACAAAACCCTTGCCAAAGGCTAGCCTCTCAAGCTTCAACATTTAATTTTTTTTACTAAATCATTTTTTTATTTTAATATATATGTTTTAAAAAATTACTATTAAAGTAAACAGCAAAAAAAAAATAGAGTATGTGCACTTTAGCATTGGATAGGCAGATGAGAAAAAGAAGAAAAAAAGATAGGTTAACTTGTGGGATTCGTTTTCAAGTTCAAAATTAAGCTGTATCATTGATTGATGCTCAATTTTGATAGAGTTTTACTCAAATAAACCAAAACACTCAAACAAATTTAATTTGTTTGATTTATCAGTATGGCAAGTTCCTCTGTGAATCCAACTTATAAAGACCTCTAATAATTGAGGAATGCTTCCTCATGTGAATGCTACAGATTTTGACAATTAAAATTTGAGGTTTTAATTTCCTTTTACTTTTCATAGAATCAAATCGTGTTATTTAAAAAAACCAAACGGAATCAGAAAACGGTAAAAGTTCAATGGAATTCCATGAAATGAGATACATCACTAACCTGACATCACATGACTTGTTAATCTAGCCAACACTTTAGGAAGACATATATTAGAAATATTTGAATATGATGTTGACATTGGAAGCCACATTTTTCTCTTTATTTAATTAATTAATATCTCATAAGTCATTAAAATTCTCTTTTTGCTGGACGAGCCTTCTTAGAGAGATTACTTAGTATTTACGTGCTAGGCTTGTTTAGTAATTTAATGGCTAAATTATACTTTTGGTCCCCTTTTTTCAAAAATTCAGATATTTGGTCCTCCTATTTTAAAACTCAGACATTTGGTCCCCCAATTTTAAAAAATCAAATACATTTAGTCCAAAGAGGGACCAAATGTCTTTGATTTTTTAAAATTGGGGGACCAAATGTCTTTGATTTTTTAAAATTGAGGGACCAAATGTATTTGATTATTAGCCATAAAAAACTGAAAATTCCTCTTGCGACTAAATGTCTTTGATTTTTTAAAATTGGGGGACCAAATGTCTGAGTTTTAAAATAGGGGGACCAAATGTCTGAATTTTTGAAAATAGGGAGACGAAAACTATAATTTAGCCTAATTTAATTGTAAAGGGGTGAGTGTAGTCCCACTAATCTGTTGGATTCAGTCTCTCTCTCTCTATCGACAGTCACAATTGGTCCCAATATATATCATTGATGCTTTTTCAGGAGGCAGCTTGTTTTAGTGGCCATTTTTCAATACATATAATAAATATAAGGCTAAAGAGCAATTTTGGTCCTTTATGCTATATCATTAATGCTTTATCTTTTTTTTTTTTGTCCGTTTTGGTCCCTCGTGTTTCATTTTTGTTTCATTTTGGTCCCTGCCGTCAATTTTGACTAACAGACGGCACGCTGGCAGTTAACTACTGACGTGCCGTCCTCAATTCATTAAATGACGTGGCACACTAATTTCCACATCAACAATTCTTTTTTTAAAACATAAAACAATAAAACAATAAAACATAAATAAAACATAAAACAATAAAACAAACATGAAACCAAAAACATAAAAATCTAAAACAGAATTTCTGGAAAAACTGAAAAGTCAAGTTGCTAAAAACATAAAACTGAAAATTAAAATGGAACATAAAACTGAAAACATAAAACAATTCAACCCAGAAAAGAAGAACATAAAAAAACCAACACCAACACCAACATCAAATGAAGAACAACGATTTCCAGCAATACCAACACTAACATCAAACGAAGAACAGTTTGGTCCTCTACGTTTTCTTTTAGTTTCAGTTTGGTCCTCTACGTTTTCTTTTAGTTTCAGTTTGGTCCCTTATATTTTTTAAACGAAGAACAGATCTGGATTTCTTCCATTAAAGCAATTAAAGCAATTTTGTTCTTCCATTAAAACATTAAAGCAATTTTGTTCTTCCATTATCACTGGTCCCTCTCATTGTTTGTGTTGTTCTTCCATTAAAACAATTCTGTTTTTCCTTGGTTTCATTTTGGTCCCTCTCATTTTGGTCCCTTTCAGATCTGAAAAAACTAAACAATCAGAATCTTCATCCTCATCACGTTTGCAGGTACAAATTCAGAAATGCAAACCCAAAACAAACCCAAAAATGCAAATCCAACATTAGAATCTTCAATCAAAAAACCCATTCGATTTCCAGCAACAAACTCATTTCTCATATTCCATCGTTCCTCATCTTCAATGAAAAGTAAAACAAAATCAAAAACGAAATGAAAATCAAAACGAAAACTCAGATCTGGGAAAAACGAAATCAAAAACAAAACAAGTAGTAAAATGAAATCAAAACCAAAACGAAACCCAGATCCGGGAAAACAAAATGAAAAACGAAACAAACGCTAAAACGAAATCAAAAAACGAAATCCTAATTCTGAACAATTCTTCTGGGTTATGTTTCTGGGTTGTTGTTGAAGAATTGTTGTTGTTGTTGTTGTTGTTGTTGAAGATGAAGTAGATCTGGGTTTCGATTTCTGGGTTGAAGGTGTTGTTGTTGTTGAAGTGTTTATGTTATTTGTTTTTTGTTATTTGTCTATCATTGTTTATTTTATTTTTTTTGTTAAATTTTCTTTTATGATGTGTAATTGCATTCTACCACGTCATTTAATGAAAATGGACACCACGTCAGCAGTTAACTGCCAACGTGGTGTCCGTTAACAAAAACTAACGTCACGGACCAAAATGAAACGAAAATGAAACATGAGGGACCAAAACGGACCAAAAAAAAGATAAATGACCAAAGTGAAACATAGAGCAAACATAAAGGACCAAAAGTGCTGTTTAGCCTAAATATAATAAATACTCTCATCGTTTCAAAACTTTGATATTTTTTTATCTTTTATTTTTGTTCTAAAACAATACTCTCTCACCGACATGATCAACAAGTGGAGATATTTGGGTTCTTTAATCATTTGGTTCTGGGTGTGATCCCTAACCGGTACGCATGGAAAAACATTTGTTGGGAGATGTCAACCCTTTAAATGGATCTCTGATACCTCGAAGGATTAGCACTACAAGAAAAGAAGCCATTAGCGACGGAAATTAGCGAGGGACTAATGGTCCCTCGCAAAAATTGGGAATAGCGACGGAATTTGCGAGGGAATAAGGGCTGTCGTATTTTTGACAATTAGCGACGGAATTTTAGACATTAGCGAGGGAATTTCCGTCGCTAATGGCAAAAGTAAAAATATTTGCGAGGGAATGTCAGTTCCGTCGCTAATTTTTTTACTTTTCAGATGATGGGACTCAGTTGCAGGGGTTGGTAAGTGCACAGGAATTAGCGAGGGACAGTTCCCTCGCTAATTCCCTCGCTAAATTTAGCTTTTCAGATGATGGGACAGTTCCCTCGCTAATTCCCTCGCAATTTTTTTTTTCTTTTTTTCCTTAAATCCGTTTACACTCTTCTTTCTCACTCACTCACTCTCTCTTCACCCTTCCTCTTTGTTAGGACTTTGGCAAGTGTACCAAATTCATTGCAAGTAATAATTTAAACGGTAAGTAACCGGTCGATTCCACAGGGATTGCGCGTTGACAACAATAGCAAAATTGTAAATTCGTAGATTGTAGCGATTTGGTAATTTGAGTAATAGTGACAGAACACAAACGTGAATTAATAATGCGAGAAAAACGACTAGGGATCGAATCCTCTCGCCTCGCCTATCACATGAACCTTAGCCAATTCAAGTCAGTTATTCAATTTCTAGATTCAATTCACTAATTTAAGGTCAAGGGCAATTCCTTGTCTCAAGACCCCTATTACCCTAAGAGTTACCCTAATTCCTTAGGTGAGTCATGCCAGAGGGTAACGCATTAAGATTGAGAATTTTAATGAATTCACATAAGCTACCACATATTCTTATGATGATTACTAGCATGTGACCTAATTACCCTATTTCCAGCTACTAATTCATATCCCTATGCAATCACTAGCCTGGATCATCACAATTATCATATGTAATTGAAAAGCATTAAGAACATAGGTAATTAGACAAAGTAAATCGAATAACAACCGAATTGACTATAACAAGGGTTCACATGATAGGGTTGGGAGATTCATCTCTCCCTAATCTAAGCAATTTAGTTACAAATCATCCTAAGAGTGGAAACCAACATAAAGTAGAAAACAAACATAAAGGAGGACATTAGAACCTTCAATCCCTTGTTCCCAAGTGGTGAGAAGGCCCCAAAATCGCACCCTCCAGCTGCTCCAAAGTGTGGCTCCAAATCCCAAAACGAAGTCCCTTCAAAATTTGCTGAAACTGCTTTAAAAACCCTAATTTTCACGCACCATCGCGACGCGGCCCGTGTCCGTCGCGTCGCGACAAATGACAGAAACTTCAGGCCTCGCAAAACTGCTCAGGGTCGCGTCGCGAACCCTCCTGGTCGCGACGCGAAAAATAACAGAAAGTTCAGGCTTGCAAAATTCCTCTGGATCGCGTCGCGAACCCTCCTGGTCGCGACGCGAAAAACAACAGAAAGCAAATTCCTCTATTTTGCTGCATTTCCGGGCAAGTGTCTGGTTCGCCGAATGATGCCACAACCAAATAGAGGTCTTCAATGACCAAGTTAGCTCCAAAAGTGAAGGAATTACTTACAAATGAACTTCCTACTACAATTACCTAAAACTAGACTAAATCCCAGATAATGACTGTGATACAATGAAAAACCTGCACAATTGGTCCTAAAAATGCCTAACTTACATCATATGATTGGGAGTCAACACAACCCCAAACTTAAACTTTTGCTTGTCCTCAAGCAAACAATCAATTCAGACTGTGGCTGTTTTTCTATTTAGCTGTTACATATAATACATCAACCTTAAACACATCAGCACATCAACTATCATCATCAATCTAATACAGTGGCAGGACAAATGAATTGGAAATACCGAATCATAAGCAAGCAGCATTCTCAAGTTTTCTCTGTACGCACATCTCACCAGTGTTTCACTCTTGAGGTGTTTCGGGTATTCACTCAATTCACAGTACCTGCATCATCGTTTCATAGGCTTGACAGAGTTCTATATCATTCTATACAAATGAAATGCATACACACATTTTGAGGACTTTAAGGGTTATAGCGGGGCTTAGGTAAGGGTGGATACATTTGGATAAGTAGGTTGTACTTGGAGTTAGGCCTACCTCTCTTTTTGTCACTTTCACGCAATACTCACCCATTTTTCCAAAGCATTCAACAAAACAAGAGAAGGAATTTATTTATTTATTTTTCTCCCTTTTTTTTTGATATGTATATATATATATATGCATATATACATATTTATTTATTTATTTATTTATTTATTTTTCTTTTCTTGTTCCTTCTCTTGTATACCACCCCAAACTTATATTGTTGCTATTCCACGAGCAACCCCAAACTTAAAATTTTCCCACTCCCACAGCTTTTGTTACCTAACTCCAAGTTAAGAATTACTAGGCTATGATTTTCAGAGAAACAGCATACAATTTTTAACAATAGGCTCAGAGGGGCTAGCAGAGGATAAACATTAATTAGGTGTGGTTTGAAAAGCTCAGGGGTGCCAACAGAGATGCCTCAGTGTGTATGAAAATAAAATGCAAAAAACAATTAAGCACAATGTCAAGTTCTGCAGACTAATGCAGGCAAGGAATACACACACAATATATATAAGAACGTGTTTAGGCTCAAACCTCACAGTTGGGATCATAGAGATGGGACTTGAGAGATGCTGCTCACAGATGATAAAGAACTTCCGCAACGTTTGTCATGACCCCTGCTATTACTTGATGATAAAACTTGAAGTGCGAGTGTCAAAAGGAAAAATGCAAACATGCGACCCCAAATGCCACACATCATCACCATTGACGCTGCTTTAACAAAACAAAAACAAAATATAGGGCAGTGGTGTCCCAATATCACAGAGTAAGTTATAATAATAAGTTACAATAATAAGTACAGACCCAAGTGCGAAATAGGGCGAAATACAACCAAAAATGCAAGTAAAAGTGTCTAAATCAAGCGCTTCTTTTACGTCACTAGCTTGACGCTTTTTGTCACTCTTATGGGTCTCTCAGCATGAGAACCATTTGAGGCTCTTCCAATCCGTCACCCATATAATGCTTGAGTCTTTGTCCGTTGACCTTGAAAGATCTCTGGGACTTTGGCTCTTCCACTTCTATTGCTCCATACGGTGTTACTTCTTTGACAACAAAGGGTCCCGACCACTTGGATTTCAATTTTCCTGGAAATAGCTTGAGCCTTGAGTTAAACAATAAGACTTGTTGTCCAGGGTGAAATTCTTTTCTTGCAATATGTTTGTCATGGTACACCTTCATTTTTTCCTTGTAGATCTTGTTGTTCTCATATGCATTTAAACGCATCTCCTCTAATCCTTGAAGCTGAAGTGTTCTCTTTTCCCCACTTGATCTAGGATCAAAATTCAAGAATTTCAACGCCCAATATGCTCTGTGTTCCAGTTCAACTGGCAAATGACAAGGTTTGCCATTGTAGCGACCGAAGAATCCGGAGGAGGGATCCTTCGTTGTTTTTGAACAATGGAGCCGCCATCAATATTTATTTTTAGGAAAACATTGAAAAAACCTTTGTTTTTGGGTTCGGGGGTCGATTAAGTGCGGGGAAGGTACAAGCACCCCGCAACATCCTAAAAAAGGTTACCTTTTAATTAAATGTGTAGAAAAATTGGTTTAAAGAAAAACACTTTAATTTACCCTTTTTTTGTTATTTGCAAAAAAAACGGAAAAGAAGACTTAATAAAAATTTTATTTTTTTTTGTGCTCGACGGGAGTGGGCCCCCGCTCCTACGTATCTCCGGGTGCGATGGAGAAATCAAAGCTACGTAGTTCTTGGGTAGAAAATATTTGTGTGTTGGTATATTTTTTATTTTTTTGAAAAGTTTGGGAAAACTAGAGACCGTTCATGGTGACCAAACAGATACATCCAGAGTGGTCGTCATTAATGGTTTATTCGGAAAAGAAGGTATTTATAG